>JAPYXV010005968.1:0-10142 GCA_028533065.1 Trachops cirrhosus | reverse complement strand
TAGGATTAGCAGGTAATTTGGTGACTCACTCTCCAATTCAGCATCCTTATTTTAGAGAAGTGGAAGCTAAGGCCCCAAGATCATTAGTAGCTGATATTTTATTGAGCAATTACGGTATTATTAGCACTTTGAGTGCTTCAGAAGTAATGCCTAATTTTGTTTTCACAGTCACACAATTAGGTAGGTATTACTATTATGCTCCTTTTTTCGATAGGAAACTGTCTTAAAGGGGATATATAATTTGCTTAAGGGCACAGAGCAAAGGATTCAGCAAGGGTTTGAAACTCTGGCCAGTTAACTTAGATGCCCAAATGATATTATTAAATGATGTATTTAATATCATAAAGAAAGTAAGATCTAGGAATAAAAGGATCACTGATTTTTTATACAATTTTTTCTCTTTTTTTTCTTTCTCCTTCCTCTCTCCCTCCCTTCCTTCCTTCTTTTATTAACATTTTTTAGGTCCAATGTAGCATCATGGAACCTCAGTTTGTGAAAATCTTTGGTATGCAAAATTTGTTGGTACATGGCCCAGAAAGGACTGATTCAATTTTGAATCATGACAACGCTGCAAAATGAATAAGCAGGTGGAAGAGTGACTCTGCTCTCCCAGGAAAGCCACAGTGGCCTCTCTGGGGAGGCTCAGGAATGTCCACAGCCACCATGGGGCCAACAGGCTACGATGACTGGCCAGCTATTACTGCTTGTGGCCAACGGACTCTAGATATTTGCTTCAAAATGTTCTATGACCTTGCTGCTCAGAAGCAAAAATATGATTGGACAAAGAACAAATCATTGAAATGGGACTTAAAATTTAATTCTAAATATAATATATTATCACTGTGCAAATGGAAAAAATACCTGGCAATTAACACATAGTAGTAAGCACTCGATAACTATTTAATGGATGAGTAAATAAAAAGATAAGGAAAGAACAAACTTATTGGGTGTCTGCTCACATTGTTAGGGAACAAAAAAGAATCTATATGGATAGGTCACATAATCATTAAAAATATTGTCATTGTTTTGGCATATACTTCAATTTACCGAGCTCTCTCAAGCAGCTCTATGTCTCAGCAAGAACACTTTCATTCTACAAAGAGGATATGATGAAATCTTTTAGAAATATTTCTATCAAAGTAAATTGAAATTTCTAGAGAATTTTGCATTCATCACTTTCCCAGAGCCTAACAACAGCCTCATGAGGTAGATGTTAGTCTGTTTTACAAACGATAAAACAGATGTGGAGCCATTTAGTAATCTGTGCAGGGTCACTTGGAAGAAGAAAAGGACAGCTCCCCAGGTTTGAGGCTTCCAAGAAAAGTTATTGGTGGAACAAAATCAATAAAAGTGATTTTTTAAAAAATAACCATAATTTTTTCCCACTGATGCAGTTACCTACCAACATATTTTTAAAGTTTCCACTGGGTTCAGAACATTCAGAATATGTGTGAAATGACACAGAAGTTTTACTGCATGAGAAATTTAAAATTTTAACATGCACAGAAATGCCCTGATATGAGGAAAGATAATAATTTCTCTGGGCAATGTGCCGGGAGCTGATTGTTGATAGGAAAAGTGGGGAAATGGGGGTTATGATTTATTTTCTCATCCTGCTTGTATGACTGGCTTGAATCTTTACTTAGGGCTCAGCCTCTGCAGAAGAAAAATACAGCACCTTTGCCATTTGACAGTGTTCACTCTACTTATTGCGTCCGGGCTGAGGGGATAAGGGGACCATGAGTTTGCACACTAGCCACCTGTGAGCCAAAAGCAAACGTATGTTTGTTTGACCAAAAAAAAATGCCCTGAAGCATTTTACATTAATTTAACATTTGGAAAACGTAACATTTGGGAAATTCATACAAAATTCTGTATTTCTCACATGCCCTAAAAAATAAGACTCATAACATTGAGCCTGCATTCCTAATAGCTGCCTGTTTACTTCTGTTCTCCATTTTAACACTTCACTGGTTACGTCTCCTGTTGTCTAGGTCGGCATTTGAAGTTGCAACATCTACCATGCAGAGAAGAGGTTCTCAAACTACACCATCAGAATCACCTGGAGGGAGGGACTAGGGTCAGGCCCGTAAGCACCTTGAGTCAGGGGCAAAATTTAAGGAGGTGCCAGACCTCAGACATCAAGATAAACAGTATTTTAGAGCAATGTTTTAAAAATTGACTTTCACATAAAATGAACAAATTATTAGAATTTTAAATAAAGGCAGGATCTGACTGCACTTTGCCCGGTCCTGGCCTTATTCTCCTCAACCTCATCTTGGCCCTGCATAGAAGGCTCTTCAAATCACAGTTCTAGGACCCATCCTGGGAGTTTCTAGTTGAGTCGGTCTGGGGTGGGGCTTAGAATTTGCATTGCTTTTAGAATTTGCAGGTGATGTTGATGCTGCTGGTCTGGGGACCACACTGTGAGAGACACTGGTCTGGCCACAGGATATGGCCTCCTCATTCTTCCCCGTTCCATGAAAACTGGAGCACAGTTTGTGCTCACTGCTTATTAGCATTCTTCACACACCTCAATCAACGCATAGCAATACCACACCTGTGTACAGAGGGAAAATGAAAAACATTGGCCCTTAATTCTACTCATTCTACCCAGAGATTCAGTAGACGAAGAGAATTGAATACATTGTAATTATAAATACTTTTCACACTCGGATCTTAAAGTCATAGGTATAAAATATCAAGATACATTTCCAAAGCCTTTCAACAAGACAGCAGCACTACCTGGAAACTCAGACTATTATTTCCTACTTAAGCCACAGGTTGTGTTTCTTCTTAGAAATATAATGCTGTCCCTGACACAGTATGTGGATGATTTTCTACAGGCAACTTCACAGTTGCCTTATGTTCCTCAGAAACTGTAGCCAATTCTAGTATGTCTTCACTGACCATAATATCTGTGAGGTTCTATGCAAATGGATGAAGGTAGTAAATAAGTATGATTACAATTGAATGTAACTAAATATGTGTCAGGGTGGAAACTTGGTAGTTTTTGTTTTATTTTGCTTTTTTTAAATGTTTCTCACCATCTCGTATCACAAGTTTATCATAGTTGCATGTTCCGTGAGATTCAATGTCCAGGGAGAGGATGTTGAGCTCCACCGTGGAACCAGGAGCCTGGAGAAGCCACGTACAGTCCGCATTATCACTGTAGCTTCCAGGCCAGCCTGGGGAGAAAAGAAAGACTGGCGCCTCGCCTGTCCTCAGGAACCCTCCGCAAGCACCTGGAGAGAGAAAAGGCAGCATCTTTCAAATACCTCCAATGAAAAGCAAGTAGCACTTTCACTTCCATGTCAGTCCTGTGCTAAAATGAAATAGCCAATTAAAGCAATTTTCTCAAAGAAATCTACAAATATTTTTTAGACCCACTGATTCAGACTGCTGTGATCAATAATTTATTTTTTGTGAAGAAAAACACATTGCATTCTACTTTTTCACCTTAATTTTGCCACACAACCCATTCACTAATGAGTGCCTGTTTGCTAAGCATGAAGTAAGCCCAGGTAGAAGACCCTGTTATTATTACTATCTAGGTAGAACTCTGTTCTCCCTATGGACTTTAATCTTTACCTTTTTAGTACAGCTATTCATCATGTCATTTATATCCAGGCAATTTTGAAACAATTTTCAATTTGGTACACTGAAATATTTAAGATGGCACATGAGCTTATAATAATAGCAGCCTTCATTATTTTCATTTATTTTTTTAAAATAGCAGCTTTATTGAGCTATTATTCACACACCATAAAATTTACCCTTTGTAAGTAGCAGTTCAGTGGTTTTTAGTATACACACCAAGTTCTGCAGCCATTACTGGCATATAATTTTAGAACATTTTTACCATTCCAGAAAGACACTTCATACCCATTAGCTTTGGTTCTCTATTTTCCATACCGTTGGTCCATGGCAATCTCTCATCTACTTTCTCTCTCTATGGATTTGCCTATTCAGGACATTTCATGTAAGTATAGTCATACAACATATGGCCTTGTGTGACTGGCTTTATTTACTTAACATGATATTTTAAGGTTCATCAATATTCTAGCCTGTATCAGTACTTGCTTCATTTTAAGGCTGAATAGTATTACACTCCATGAAAATATTATATTTAGCTTTTCCATGCATCGCTTGTTTGACACTTGGGTTGTTTCCCCTTTTATACTATTATGAATAACATTTCTATAAACATCCACATATAAATTTTTATGTGGCATTGCTCAATATTAGGTGGTAACACTGTATTTCAATTTTTGAGGAACTGCTGAACTGTTTCCCCGAGTGGCTGTACCACTTTACATCCCGCAGCAATGCACAAGGGTTTCTACTTGACATGTTTCCTTCAGATGACGCTGGTCCACATTAGACTTATTCTCCTTCGATTGCTTTTTATGCTGCCTGTGCCACCTGATTTATCATTTAATCATTTAATCCCTGTATTGTTATTTAACCGACATAATGAATGCTGCATCTTTCCCAAATACTGTTAAGCTCCTAGAAAGTCGAGAGTATATATTGGTTCCCATTCTTAGTCGATGCACACTCAGCACAGTAAATCTGTAATAAATCCTCAATAATATTTGTTGAATTGAGTATATGTATATATTAGAAATGCTGATGATACAATGTTCAATATGCTAATATGTTTTGAAATGTTAGGCTTTTCTGAATGTTAATGACTTTCAGAATGTGATGTCATTGTGAGATAATCATTTATATTATTTAGATAACTAGTAAATTGTAAAATTCTGTCACTCACTTACTTTCTCCTTTCCGTGTTCTTAAGAAAAATGAGATTTGTGATATTATATTTACTATTCCACATAAATTATATAATTATAGAATAAATGTGTGAGAAGAAAACTTATTATTTTGAGTGCTAAATTGTATTTGCAGATATAATTTTCATGAATGATTCCTTCTCCAACTTAAGATTTGTGGATATAAAAAAGTTTAACTCAATTTTACTTATAAGAGCTATCCAAATTTAAATGAATAGCTCTAAATTACATTTGGCAATCTTGCTGATGGCTCTCTGCTCTAGAATAAATAAATATTTTAAGAAAGAGATTCATATTCATTGTTATGAAAGTAACTTATAAAGGAGGTGAAAATAACACCTCAGAACAGAATGCTAAGGGTCATCAAATAAAAATAAGTATGAGTTATACCTTCAGTGATCTTTGTTGATAAAAACTCTCAAGAAGTTAGAAGCAAACAAACTAATCTTTTAAGGTCTGTTTATGATTATAATACGTTCACAGTTGAATATTCTTCAATGGGATCCTGTGATAATGTGTCCCAAATATTTCAAGAACTAAGAATATCCTCCAAGAAATACCTGCTGAATTTCTTCTATATCAATCCTCAAATCCATGAAAGCCACTCAAAGTTGTTTAAACAATTTTTTAAGGAAAAGACATGGTCTCCCAAAACATTGCTTACTGAGGAAACTAAGAATGTCTTAAAAATAATAAGATAAAAGCTTAACATTTAGGCCAATTTTACCTTGAAACCTGAAGGTTTACACCCAGCCAAGGGGAAGGTGAAGCACTTCCTAAAGCAAACTTAAAATGAAACACAGAGGGGAAATAGTTACTTCTACCTATGAGCAGATCCTTAACTAGTGTGTGTATATTTGTGTGTGTTTGGATGTGGGTGTGGTATTTGTAAATCAAATTTTCTGAGATCTTGAAGGTGATCTCTAGACATTGTAAGTAGAATATCTTATGGGTATTAAATCCCTAATTAATATGAAAAATACAATGGGAAACTGGCATTTTTAGAAACAAACATACAATTTTTGTATATCATGAAATTAAAAGAATACCTGAACAAACAGAGGAGGGTTTGGGGACTGATTTTATTCTTCTTACTCACTTGTGTATTTGGCTCCTATTATGGTAGGACCCTTTGAAATAATGGCTTACACATACCAGCCCCTGAAAGAATTTCATTTATTACCAAACATACCTGTAGCAATGGTAGGTAAAGGTCCAACAGAGGCATTCATTGCAAACCACTCCAGAAGGAATCCTTTCCCTGAGACTGAAGAGTCAGAAGAAAATCGAAATGTCAAAGAATTTCCTGTGGAGCTGAAGAATTCGGTCTGGGTACCACAGAAAGTTCCAGTCAGGCGGGAATGAATGCCAACACCATCATAAATCTGCATATAAAAAACAGATAATAGAGCACTGAATTAAGGCAATTACCTCTATTTTCTTCATTAAAAAAACTAAAAGAATGCCTTATGTTATTATAATTTTATCATAAGGGAAAAATGATAAATGAAAAAACATGTATGTTTTAAAATAAAAATGCCATTAAATGTATGATTGCAACAATTTATTATGTTTTAAAATTACTTATACCTTTGCTGCTGAATTATATTAATAAACATATTCTATGTGATATAGCTCAATGGATGACTCATAGTAAATTTGGTGGTGGAAAAGTAGAAACCAAGATAATCATATACAAACAACACGTACTGAATTACTTTGGGGCCTTGAAGGGAATTAGGAAGAATGACAAGCAACCAGAAATAGGAAAGGTTAAATGACAGAGAGTGAACATAGGTATCCTAAAGGCGCTCCTATCTCCACTGAAGTAAAGAAGCAGAATTAATGACAACAAAAGGATTGTAGCTTGCAACAGCTAAGCACACCTTCAAAGCACTCAATAAATCTTTTGCATTGGGCTTAAAGTGTTAAAGTACCTGTTTAGAGATGTATTTTATACTTCCCTAACACACAGCATGGAGCACATTTTTTAAAAATTGCACATGTGGATGGATGCTATCCAACCACATTTCCTATTCTTCCCTCCATCTTCTTCTAAATAGTTTGGAACAAATTCATTATAATTGTTATCATAAATTTTTCTACAGAAGCTACAATATAAGCTCAATTTTTCAAATTATGTAATAATTATTTTCTCACATACCAAGTATCTGTCAAGTACTGAGTTCTATGTGAGCCATTGTGAACCTAAGATTAAAAAGATGGAATCATGACCTTCAGGGATCTGGTAGTGAAATGTTCAAACTCATATATTTCACATATGTCAAAACATCCAGTTGTACATCTTCAATATATATATTTGTTTGTCAAATGTACCTCAGTAAAGCTGGGGGGGAATCTGAGGGTGTTTATGAAATTCATACAGTAGTCAATGTCTAGATGGCAATGATCACCACAATTTTTACATTTGTATTTCCTCATTTTTAAATGATTCTTCAAATTTTAATACCCTAGCATAAGAATAAACAGGAAGTGAGGCATAAGATAGAATAAATAATTAAGCTATACATATGTGCTTAGACAAAGCTCAAGAGGCAAATTACAATGATGATAAAAATACAAATACATATAATCCCAGAATTACCTCTGTACAGGTAATCCAGAGGGGGGATCCTGATTTAAAGCAAACAGATCATCCCATACAATTTGCAAATGCTTGAATAGATTTTCACTTGGATTTATTTTGCCAATAACAATTCACTGAAGTTATAAGCATCAGTTTCACTTGGAAACTCACCCTTAATTTGTCATAATAGCAGCCGCGTGTTGATTCAATGTCCATCCCCAAGATTCTACCGTGGATGACTTGAGAGGCATTCACATTTACTATCCACTGGTAATCAGAGTTGTGGGGGTAATTTCCAGGCCATAAGGGAGAGGCAACTTTCCCATGAGTTCCCACAATATTATCATTGCCAAATACTAAGAGGGAAAATGGAAGAGACAGAAAAGCTCTTTAATCAAATGAAAGAAACAAAAGGCAAGGAGTGTTGAGAAAGAAGAACTTTAAATTGGCCATGATTTCTTTTCTGAACACTGAAAGAAATACTGCTTCTCTTTTGGTTTCTGTGCTATCTATTAATTCCTGGGGAAGGGTGATTTTGTGCATAGAATTCCATCTCCTTACGGAAAGTTGCATGGTGTGAAAACAAAGGGTAACTTCCCCATTTGAAAGGGATTTCCAAACCCCAGGGGACAAGGGAAAAGGGAAGATGGGGGTGACCAGCCCCATTCTCTAATTTTCTAATTTCGGTTTACCTATTTTATTTTGTCTTACAAGAAAATAAAACATGTTTTTAAAGATAAGAGAAACTGACTTCTGAGGACCACATATATATAAGAGCTAATTATGGAAAAGTTGAATTAGAAAATAAAAATATTTAACATTTTATGCTATGAAAAGAATGCCCTATTCTAATACCTGAGCATTTAAAGTCAATCCCAACATAATACTGAATGTTTTTAATTTGAAGAGTATAGAGTTTATGGGATCAAATGAAACACATTTGAGATAAATACAACAAAGCTGAACTATAATATCTTAAAGACTAACATGCTATTATAAAAAGAGTTTAACAATAGAACTAAAGCTTGAGAAAAAATATTAGAACCCTTCAGCATGCTCACTGGCTCTTAATGACCCATTCATTCATATGTGCATAATTTGAAAACAGTGTTACCCTTTCTAGTTTGCAGGACTCATTCTGGAAGCCATCACTAAAATAGAACCAACTTACTCTTGGCAAACACAGCCTGGAAGCCTGTGCCACTGCCTGAGCCATCAGAGATGAACCTAACCCACAGCACATGCGCAACAGCGGATGAATAATTGAGGGGCAGGGCGCTGCCACAGTATCGTCCCACCAAGTGACCCGTGGCGTTGTCTTCCCGGATCTCTACAAAATCTCTGCTACAGTCCTGAGAATCTTCCAACTGGAAAGTTCTGATTTGAACAGAAAAAATAAAATAAAATTCAGGGGGATTAAGTTGACAGAATAAACTTGGAGATTATCCTGAACCACAGGCTAGGCTAAACTGCTCACTTTTTAAAATATATCTAAGTTTCATCACAACACTTTTTGCTAACAAAAATGTCTTTCATTCAAATTTGTCGAGATGTCTAGTCAAGAGAAACAAAGATAATTAATATACTGCCTTCTGGGAATTTTCTCTTTAGGGGAAAAATTGGTCAAGACTACAGAAAAAATATATAAGGGAGGATATCATAAGTGCCATTTAGAGCTATAAAGTAGTGTAATAACTTTGAGGCAGAGGCATCACATCTGAGTGTTAGGCTCAGTAATACCTTGATGGAGAGATTTTTTTTAGGTGGAAATGTAAGTATTGGGTGAATTCAGGTGCAGAAATGATGGGCAGAGATGCATGCCAGCAGTAGCATAGATGTGAAAAAGGATGGGGCGTATTTAGAAATCTGGGAGAGGTCTCGTTTGTTTAGAACTTTGAGAACTTTCAAGAAAAGTACTAAAAAAAAGACATAGCTGGGAGCAGAATGATGGGCTAATTTTGGCAGAGATTAAATGTCAATCAAAGTCACACACACAATTTCAAGAAAGGTAGAAAAATATGGCATTTGTAATTACACAGGCTAGTGTTCAAGCATGTCCTATTCAACTGGTATTATAGTCTGCAATTACCGTGACATGGGGGAATGAAGGGTAGGAAATAATATCTACCTCATGTAATGGTCACCAGTAACACATATAAAAGGACTGAAACACATAGGTACTAAATGAATGCTTTTATTTTTTTTATTTTTAATTATATTTTATTGATTATGCTGTTACAGATGTCCCTATTTTTTCCATTTTCCCCCCTATACCCAGCACTCCCCATTCCTTCAAGCACTCCCCTTAGCTCATGTCCATTGGTCATGTGTATAAGTTATTTGGCTACTCCATTTCCTATACTGTACTTTAAATCCCCATGTCTATTCTGTAACTACCAATTTGTACTTCTTTTTTTTTTCCTTTGGGAGTTAGGATTTTTTAAAATATATTTTATTGACTATGCTATTACAGTTGTCCCATTACCTCCCCTTCATTCCCCTCCATCCTGAACACCCTCTCCCACCCACATTCCCTCCCTTTAGTTCATGTCCATGTGTCATAAGTTCTTTAGCTTCTACATTTCCCCTACTATTCTTGCCCTCCCCCTGTCTATTTTCTACCTACCATCCATGCTACTTATTCTTCGTACCTTTCCCCCCTCTCTCCTCCTCCCACTCCCCTGTTGCTAACCCTCCATGTGATCTCCACTTCTGTGGTTCTGTTCCTATTCTAGTTGTTTGCTTAGTTTCTTCTT
>JAPYXV010005967.1:0-10144 GCA_028533065.1 Trachops cirrhosus | reverse complement strand
TAAAATGACAGCAAACTCACAATTATTAACAACCACACCTAAAATAAAAACAAACTAAGCAAACAACTAGAACAGGAACAGAACCACAGAAATGGAGATCACATGGAGGGTTAGCAACAGGGGAGTAGGAGGAGGAGAGAGGGGGAAAAGGTACAGAGAATAAGTAGCATAGAAGGTAGGTAGAAAATGGACAGGGGGAGAGCAAGAATAGTATGGGAAATGTAGAAGCTAAAGAACTTATGACACATGGACATGAACTAAAGGGGGGGAATGTGGGTGGGGAAGGTGTGGAGGGGGGTGGAGGGGGGACAATGGGACAGCTGTGATAGCATAATCAATAAAATATTAAAAAAGAAACAATATAAAACAGTGCTTATATTGCAGTATGCTAGCAATTGTGTAAAAGAGAAAATATATAATTGCTTAGAAGTGAATAAAATATATCTGGAAGGATATATGGAAAAAATATCCCACTCTGTCTCTGACAAATTTCTTTGGTCTAAGTCTACTTTATCTGATATTAATATAGCCACTCCTGCTTTCCTTAGGTTAGTTAAGATTTGTGTGAAATATCTTTTCCATTCTTTAAATTCTTTAAATTTATTTAAATTCTTTAACTTCATTCTTTCATTCTTTAAATCTGCCCATACTTTTATATTTGAAGTGAGTTTTTTTATATACAGCAATATATCACATGTAGTTAGCTTATGTTTTTAAATGCCCTCTGCTCATCTCTGCCTTTGACTGGTGTACTCAGACCATGTAAATGTAATGCAATTATTGATACTTTCAGATTTTTCAACCTTTTTTTTTTGTTTTATTTGTTTTTCTCTGCTTTTTATTTGCATTGCTCACTTTTGTCCATTTCCTGTGGGTTTCTTAAGCATTTTTATTTATCCATAGCATTTTGATTATACCTGTTGGTATAGCTGTCCCTAATTGTGAAGACTTTTTATCATGAACAGGTGCTGAATTTTTAAATGTTCTTCTAGCATTTAGTTAACATATTATCTGATTTTTCTTATTTAATGTGTTAATATGTTCATTATATTGACTGATTACCACATATTAAACTGCATTTGCATTGCTTCGATAAAACTCACTTGGTCATGACAGTTTAATGTCCTCACATGTTACTGGATTCTAGTTGATAATCTATGGATCTTGTGTCTATGCTCACAGTGTATTTTTGCCTATAATTTTATTTTCACCAAATGTTCTTATCAACATTTGGTATCAGAGTTTGTTGGCTTCATGAAAACATTGGGAAGTATCCCTACCCCACTATTATATGAAAGAGTTTGAGTAATATTGGTAATAATATTTTATTAAATCATTGGTAAAATTCCCTATGAAGTGCTTTGAGTCTTAAGTTTTATTGTGGGAATTACTTTAATTACAAATTTAATTTAATAAATATGTATAGGGATTTTCAGATTTTTCTATTTCTAGTGTCCAGATCACAAAACATTTTCCACTTATTTTATTAAAATATAGTTTCTATTCAGTGAAATTTATAATTTTAATCATAAAATTCTAGAAGTTATAACAAACAGATAGTCATATAAGTACCACAAAAATCAAGGTATAGCACAGAGATCAACAATATAACCTGTGGACCAAACCTGGCTATGTTTGGCTCTCCCACTAAGAATTTTTAAATATTAATAATGAGTTGTAAAAATAAAAACAAGCACTCAAAAAAAGAAAAATATATGACAAAGATCATACATACATGGTTCTAAAATGTTTACTATTTGGCTCTTTACAGAAAAAAGTTTGCCAACCCCTGATATAAAGCAATTTCATAACCCACCCATCTCCCCACAAAAAAATTCTGCTACACCTCTGTCATCAGCCACTCCCCCAAGTGCAGCCCCAAGCAACCACTGGCTGATTTTCTCCCTCTGTTAGATCGGTGCTTGCAAGAGTGTCACATAAATACAATGTTGAAGTACGTAACGTGCTGATTCTGTCTTCTTCTACTTAGTGCAAAACATTTGAGAATTGTGTGTGTTGTCACATGTATCAGTAATTCCCATACCTAAAGCATGAAATTGTGGGTTCTGAACTCAGACCTGGAGTGTTCAGTCATATGTCTTTATTTTTACCGATCAGAAATACATCTCTAGCACTATGCAACTACCAAACTTCTGTTCAGGAGCATAGTACAATATTTAGTCAAAAACTCTATTGTATGGCATCCCTTCTCAGTATAGGACCCTTATTTCTGTTACCATACCTTGCAATTCCCATGACTCAGCAGAACAATTTCTGATCTCTTTCCTCTGTAAGAATAGTGGGCTCCACCTTTTCTGTGCTGCAGTTAGGAAAGTAAGGGTGCTGAGTAGATGCTGAGTTCACTGTATTGTTTACCTTCTCTCAAGGACCATAGCCCTACACTGTCTATGGTGTAACACCAAAAGTCATTCTTTTATATGTTTTGTTAAGTTTCTTAGTTGTCTATGGAGGACAAGTAAGTTCAACATTCCTTATTCCTTCATGGATGGAATTTCAAATCATTTTATTTGTTTTGAATCATTTGAAGAATTAATAAATTATCTGTAAGCATTTAAACATTGATGACACCAACAATAGCATTCTACTTCGAACAGAAATGGTTTCTTTATAAATTCATAATAAGCATTTAAGGTATTTATACTAGACAAACTTGATTTTAAAATAAATTTTAATTGTTTGGGTTAAATTTACCTGGATATGCTGCCTTTTCCATTTTGTGTTTTATCTGTGGCAATCCTGCTGTTGTATAAAATTAGTATAACTGAAAAATTTGAGGTACAACACAATATGTATTGCATGCACGTACTGCATTTAAAGGCACATCTTTAAAGTGTTCCATTCCTCTGTTAAGAGAAAAAGATAACAAATGAGGAAATGCTGGCTGCCACTGTGAATGTTTAGCTTTGAGATTGCTTTAATGCTCAATGTATGAATTAGGAAATGTGACATAGGTACCATAGTTTAAGAGTCAAGATTTATTTTTTTCTACAGTCTTCCTGTTGGACCATTGGGTCTTCTGAAGAATGAGCACAGTAACTTTCTCCAGGGCTTAGAAAGCATCTGCCAGGAAAGCAGGGCAGTGGAATGGGGAGAGATTGTGGTTTAGAGTCAAACTAATATGGGCTTACATCTTTTATTAAGTATGTAACTTTAGACAAATGTCCTTACTTCCCTGTGCCTTATCTTCTTTTTCAGCATAATGGAGGCAAACTTTCTAACCTAAATATGTTGTTTTGAAATTTAAGTAATATAATATATGCAGAGAATCTACATTAATCTTGGCACATTAGTAGAAAAGCTTTGTTAGGTGTTTTCTATTCTCATCCTATTCCACTATCACTACTACTAAAAATGTTTTGTCATATATATTTTATACATATATACATACATATAATATGGGCATATATATAACATATATGTGTATGTAATATATATTTGTAGAAGAGAGAGTTAATAATTTTAAATTAATCTCTATCCTGTGAAACTGAAAATTTACCAGCTTTGTGCCTCAATTTTCTAATCTGCACAGGACTCTTTTGAGGATGTATTAGCTTTCCATACAAAAGTAGAGTTTTGGGCAACAAAGAGAAAGGAAAAATAAAGTTCTATGAAATCATCTATTTGCCAAGGTTTTACAGAAGACAGGAAGAATTTGGTAATTATCATTGGCTATCATTTCCATCTCCCTTCTCTTAAATCTGGGTTTCACTATAAACCATAAGCCTAGTATTGTTTTGTTTTAAAAACAAGTAAAATCTCGAATTACACAGAACCTGTGCCCACAGCCAGCATGTACCCTTTTGGAAGCTACAGTAGGTTTTGACTCACTGTTCAAGAATGACCTAAAACAAGAAATATTAATATTTAATCCAAAATGCAGTGCCTTTCAGGAGAATGCCCCTTGGAAGCAGGGAGTCCTATTGGGCATCAGTGTGAATATTGTCATTGGCATTGGCAAGATCTTCTGACCTAATGGATAGAGGTGACATGGATACTCTGTCAGCAGAGTATCCTTTCAGCAGGGGTGCCCTTTGGAGCAATAACACCCAAATATCTGAAATCTAAGGATAACAAGTATGAGTATCTTCTCTCCTTTGCTACCTGAATCTTCTGCTTTAGTCAGAGAGAAGGAAGTATGCTTAAATGAATGTGAGTAATAGTGGGCTTAAATTCTGGATTAAAATGCTTTAATCATCAGACTGCATTATGGGATAGAATGTTTTTACTCCAGAAAATATATAAGGATATCACAAAAGGCCTGAGGAAAAAAAGAAATGAACATGCTTGAGAAAGAGAGAAAGAAAATATCTGTAAAACCATAAGTGTGGGAAGGAGTGAGGTGGAGAACCAAAGTATAATGCAAAAAAATCACACTGGCATTTAAACCGAACCCAAAGGTTGAAAATTCACATTCACTCTGAGTTTCCATTTTGCTGTCTTCTGGGCTCATGCTGAATACACGTGCTAAAGGATTACCAAGAGGCAATGGAGAACAGATTCAAAGTCCAAGAAACCTAAGATCAAATTTGAGAATGTAGGTGTCCCTAGCCAAGTTACTTAAACTTTTGTGATCCTCAATTCCAACTTCCTGAAAATGGGTATATAACAAAAATTGTATCTCACATGGATCTTATGAAGAGCTTGAACATTTAAGTATAATAATGATTATACAATAAAATGTAACCTTTGAATGATACAAATGTTAAGAACCCTTGTGTATATGTATGTATTATTGAACTTCAGAGTACAAGCCGTGTTAGTTACAACACATAGTAAAATCTGCAACAACGCAAATTATTTTCATTTCCAGCTCACAGATAATTCTTAAGTAAAATATTTAGGTTTTTTGTATTATCACAATTTTTAACAATAATCTGCTTTACATAATTTATTGACCAAAGTTCTACCACTAACCTACCATTTAACATAGTCTTCTACCTCTTTCCTTCTAACTCCTACAGCTCGATATGTCTTACAAGATTACTATCTCATGAGTATTATGGAAGACCTATATAGTAAAGTGTTTCTAAAATTCTAATTTGAAGTTTAAGGGATAAAATTTTAAGATTATCAGCTTCATAAATTTTTATGGGCTTCACGTTACAAATTAATACCAATATTGATCAATGGAACACCTCCCCACATCCACCAAAGGCCTAACTTTCAAGTCTTTTTTTCTATTGACTCTATAGCAAAATTAACAGAGTCCTGCATTTTATTAAGTGAATTTTTAGGAAATGTCTCTTGATCTATGTATCAAAAAGATTCTGGGATACCAAAGTCACCCACCAGAAGGCAGCATTAGCTTGTTGTGTAGGTGTATCTGATAAAGTCATTTGGTTATAATTTTTACAAAATAGAGAACCGCACCAGGACTACACATCCAGGAGTTAAGTCTGTAACCTCACCAGTTCCTCAGGGTTTGCTCCTGTTGCTTCCACACTATGCAGCTAATCTTTGACAACACAGAGTGAGTGACATTCTACCAATCTCAATAACACCTGGTAAGTGCCTCCTGTTGATAGTAGTGCTGTGTTTTAATGAACAAATAAATGGGTTATCCACCCTTCTTGGCAAGAAACCCCAGCTACTGAGATGAAGCACCAGCTCTCTCTATGTTACTTGGACTAATTGACTCTTTGGATGAAGTTAAACCACACTTATCCCCAGTGGGATGTATGTTTGCCAGTAATCAATAGCTCAACAAGATCCACATGTCAGGTAATTAAGTGTAAAGTAATTAATACCCATCAACTGTTTATTAACTCTTTGCCATTCCTTCACCCAAAATTGCCACTGTACTATAAATAAGGGAGGAAGAGGCAAGAGGAGAAGGAGGAAGGGAAGTGGCGACCGTGCAGAACTTGCTTTGTTTTGGAGGAAGCCAAATAATTGCAACTATCTTCCTGGGTCAAACTCATTTTGAGGCTGGAAACTCCTGTCCCAGTTATCATTTTATAGGTGTGTTCTTTATATTCTATTTTTGCAAGTATTCAAGTAAAAAATAAGATCTCAAATGAATTTCCTATTGTAGGAAAACTTTTATTCTGATATTATGAAGAAAAGGTAGAAAATGCCACAGTGTTAGGGCTCTGCGTGTTGAAGAAACTGAGAACTGATAGGCCAAGTCTGGGGAAGCAATTCTATTCAAAAGGAAGGGGAACACTGTTATCTTGGTGGATAGAATGCTCTGGAAGCCTTCAATTATTTTTTGTTCTTATCTTAGATTCATTAGTTGAAAATAATTTCTTTTAACTTTTACTGAAAATAAATTCTGCCACCAAAACTTCAATTACATCAAGAAGGGTTTTACACTGAGGGTTATCCTCTTTGGTTTTAAATATGCCTTTTATACCAACACCTTTTGGAGGATACATTCAGAGGAAAACCATCTTTTTTTTAGGCTTTTTCTTCTTGTTCAGCTCCTGATGGAGGAAAGAAACTGAGTCAGTTCCTAAGAAGTCCTGACTGTAGGTGAAACTTCTGCATAGGGTAGAAAAATGGCATAAGAATAATACATGAATTAAGAGGACACAAAACAAATCAAAGCACTGGGAAGTACTTCATTTACTTTAAAATTTCTCACCTATTGAGCTGATAAGACTTGGGGTGTTAAGGCCTGGGTCATTATACTTTCAACCTCAGTTAGTTCACAGTTTAAAAAATGTGGTGGCTTATGCTAATGAAGGACTTGGAGAAGAGATTGTTCCTAAGTTAGATCTTTGCTACCAAACCTCTGTAATAACACACTAACATTCCTTCCTCATAATTATTAAGACCCCAAAACAATTCTCTTTGGAAGTAATAAAGGCACACTTGTTCAGGATTAGAATGGATACTGAGCACATGAATAGCCGACAAAGCGCTATGTGCATATTTTACTTATTAACACAGTTCTATGTATTAGATTTTCATACTGCCAATACTGCCAAACTAAACAAACTTCCTTGAAATAGAACACAATTTTATTCATAAAATAAGCATTTTAATTGTAATTCTCGGCACATAATTGAAAAATCAGCATGTCTGTCCTTGCAGAGTTCTTCTGCAAAGGGAGCTTGACATATACATGCTTTGAATACATCTAATTTTTTGTATTACCTTTATGCTCATATAAATACACATTATTTAAATTAATTTAATGTGATGTTATTACTCAAATGCTTTTATAAATATTTATATATTGATCACATCTATATAATATAAATGAGTAATATGATCATATTATAATTTTTACATCAAGTGCTGTATTTTTTCCTTTTTTGCTTACTTTCTTCACTTCAACTCCCAGAGTACTCACCTATCATCTTATTACATCTATGCAATTACATGTATAAACATACACATATACATACATAAGTTCACAGAAATATACTGACAATGTTGAGCATTATCTGAGTCATTGCTCCAGAAAAGCAGCTGTGGTTGGGAAAACCCTCCAATCCCACCCTGTTGCAACCTTAAGGAACCACCCTGCCCTCCAGTTTTATGAGAGAAGACCCATCTTGATCCTTTCTTAGGATTCAGAACCTTCCTGTTCATCCTTCCTCATGACTCCCTTGTTTATCTGACTCTGTACCACCCAGACGTGCTTCCTTTCTCAGTCCTTTGATTTTGGGATGACCCTCATTAATGAATGTTCTTCCTGTTCCAATTACCTGAATAATAAAAGTCTCTAATTAAAATAACATAGCTTGCATTTCTTACTTTTGACAGCTGTATAATGTTCTATAGTTTGAATGTACTCTAATGTATTCCCCTATTGACTGGCATCAGCTTTGCTTTCCATTTTTGCTACCACAAACAATAACTAAATATATATGAGTATTTTATATTTAAAAGAAGATATCAATAGAGGACAGGTAGTCAGTGACCAGAGGGGAGAGGGGAGGGAATTTCAGGGGAGAAAGGAAGGGTTTACAGGAACAAATATAGAGGACGCATGGACAAAACTAGGGGGGTTGGAAATGGGAGGGAGGAGGGGAGGAATGGGGGGGTGGGCTGGAATGGGAATAAAGGATAGAAACTGTTCTGAATAAACTGAAATAAAAAAATTAAAAATTAAAAAATTAAAAAATAAAAACAAAGAAGATATCATATAACTTTTTAAAAAGTTATAACACTTCACATTTCCAATATTTAAGAATACTCCTTAGCTAGCAATCCTGCCCACAAAAAGTATTAAATAACACGAATTTACTATTTCATAGTCTTTGTTAACATTACTTTATTATTCCAGGGGATTCTTATTCAAGAAGATAAAAGTTGCGAACAACTTTATTTTTATTCCAGGAACTCTCTGAAAGATTCATTAACACTTTGATAGAAAACAACAAATGCCAGTTTATACCCCAAGATTCTGTGAATACCTTGCCTCAAAATACCATACCGCATCCAATAATTCTAACCCTTTATTTCATGATTCTTTGCCAAGCCTAATCAAGTATCTGCACTCACAGAGATGCTTCAAACAGGCCTCAAAAAGTCATCAATATCTGGACTTGGTCCTCCTCTGTCCGAGACACTATAGGCTTTGTAGAAGTGGTGTTCTCCCTTTCTGCAAAAAGCAATAAACTCAGCTCTGTTTCATCTCCCAGTTGTTTTGGTGATATTTTGCAAAGCCAGTATTTGCCGGAGGAACTTCAACATTTCTTCCCATGGGAAGCTAAGGTGGCCAATTAGGCAGATAATGGAAGAGGTAAATTCTGTCAAGGACAGAATTTAATTGAATTGCCAAAATCAGGCAAATGATGTGTGCTCTAAGTATAGGAGTATAGTGAAAGGAAAGGTATTCAATTATGCCTCTTTCCTGTAATATGTTTCCAAGAATCTTGTAAATCTGTAAGAATAAGCATTGCATTAAGAATATGGCTCTTTCTTGTAGACTTTTTAAAAAATTAATTCTGATATTATAAGAGAGAGCTGAAATGTTTTTAGTTTGACGCACACCTCAAAGCTTCCCAGGTGTAGTCTGTATTCTGTCAACAGGGGAAACAAGTTTAGGGGACTTTCTTATAGTTGAAATACTAAAAAAAAAAAAACCACACAGCAAAAGGGAAGACATTCTGCTGACTTCTTTTTATGTATTTTCTCATTTACTTGTCACCAAAAAATACCTAAGACATAGCTATCATAGCAGTCATTACATAAATGGAGAAAATGGAAGCTCCAAGAATCTAAGTAACTGGTCACTTCTCACACAGCTAAGAAATGACAAACTAGAATTTGGGATCTAGATTATCTGCTCTTATAGAGCTTGTCATTGTCCCCAAAACTGTGCATTTCAAAGGAGAAATCAATACCTCTGTTGGAATTGTAAAACCCTGTTAAATGGAAACTGTCCTAAAAAATATGTTAATACTGGTTGTTGCTCGAAAAATCCTTGCCTCAATTCCAGAACCAGAATTTCTGTAAGAAGTGGAAGGAAAAAGAGAGCACTCTGAGGCCTGGATGGTGTTTCATTCATTCCTTTACCTTCTGCATTTTCCTAAAGGGAGGCTGTGTGTGGATCAGTTGTGAACTGGCCAAGATTCTCAAGTTGTCCTGGATCGGTATCCAGATTTGCTCCTAGCAACATTAAATTCAAGTAATTTAAACAAATAGGAGACCCAAACATGGAGAAAGGAAACTCAGCTGAATGGACAGGGTTTTAAGCTGGAAACAACCTAGGTGCCCATCAGTAAATGAATGGATCAAAAAACTATGGTACATTTACACAATGGAATTCTATGCAGCTGAAAGAAAGAAGGAACTCATACCCTTTGCAACAGCATGGATGGAGCTGGAAAGCATTATGCTAAGCGAAATAAGCCAGGCAGTGAAAGACAAATACCATATAATCTCGCCTTTAACAGGAACCTAAACAACAAAACAAAGAAACAAGTAAAATATAACAAAAGACACTGAAATAGAGGACAGGTAGTAAGTGACCAGAGGGGAGAGGGGAGGGAATTTCAGGGGAGAAGGGAAGGGTTTACAGGAACAAATATAGAGGACACATGGACAAAACTAGGGGGGTTGGAAAGGGGAGGGAGGAGGGGAGGAATGGGTGGGCGGGCTGGAATGGGAATAAAGGATAGAAACTGTACTGAATAAACTAAAATAAAAAAATTTAAAAAAAAAG
>JAPYXV010005966.1:0-10144 GCA_028533065.1 Trachops cirrhosus | reverse complement strand
TTCATTCTTTTCTGATTGTATGTTTTCTTCTTCCTTCTGGTCCACTCCATTGATGTGAGACCCATCTTTCATTCCATCACTATTGGTTCCCTGTGCATTTTTCTTCATTTCACTTAGTGTAGCCTTCATTTGTTCATCTAATTTGTGACCAAAATCAACCAATTCTGTGAGCATCCTGATCACCAGTGCTTTGAATTGTGCATCTGATAGGTTGGCTATCTCTTGGTCGCTTAAAAGTACTGGTTGTGGGGCTTTCAATTCTGTGTGGGCCATCTTTTTTTTCCCTTTGGTGTGGTCACGCCTGTTATGTATGAGGGGTGGAGCCTTAGGTGTTCACCAGGGCGGGGCACCCCAGTCACTGGGTAGTGAAGCTGTATGTGGGGGTGGGGTCCAAGAAGGAACAATGGCGCTTGCCCCACTCTTGTGGGACCTCAGTCCCTTCTGCCGCTTCCCCCGAGCAAACTGGGCCCCCCTGGTGCCAATTCCCATGTGGGTGGACTTGTGCACCCTATGGGTCTTTCCAGCGACCTCTCCTGTGAGGCTGGTAGTCTATCCCTGTGTCTCAACCCCCACAGGTGTTTTCAATCAGTGTCCCAAGGCTCTATTTCCTGGCACTGGGATCCTGGGTTGCGTGCAGTGCCTTGCTTCACAATCACCGCCTCGCTGGGTCTGCCGGTTGCCACCCCTCAGCCGGGGTCTGTCAGCTGCTGCTTGCAAGCTCAGGGTCCTCCAGATGCGGTCTTGTGCGCCCCGGATGCCTTACACACCCGGTCCCAATGCTCGCTCTCTGTTCTCTGCGCTATGCCCCATGCCCGGCTGCCCAACTCCACCCCTCCTATTGGTTTGGATGAATAGGTCTATTTTAACTTCTTGGTTGTCCGACTTCCATACAGGTGAATTTTCTGTCAGTTCTGGTTGTTATTTTGTTTCTAAATCGTTGTCCCTATCTTGGTTGTGCGAGGAGGCACAGTGTGTCTACCTATGCCTCCATCTTGGCCGGAAGTCCCCCTACTGTCGGCTTCCTGAATTCTCTTTCTACCTTGTTGCTTTGTAGGTAGGGGTAATCATATGAGAATTCACCAGTACAACATAATTGTAAGTTTGCTGTGAATTTCTGAGGAAGCTTTTGCTTTCATGGTAAGGGGAATGGACGTGATTGGTACTGCCTGTTCCTTCCCTGTTCCTGCCCTGAATGTAGCTGTGGATGTGTGGACCTGTGCCACCTGGTGAAGGAGAGGAGAAGAGAACCTGATCCCTGAGTGCTGAGCTGCTGAACAATGCCATCAGGTGCCTCTTTCCAGGCTTCTTGTTCTAGGTGAAAAGCAAACCCTCATTTGTTTAAGCCACTTTTAGGTGCTACTTGCAGCCCACAGGATGCCAGTGAGCATCTGAGCGTACAAAGGGGCGAGCGAGAATGGAGGTCTTGCTCTGTCTGTTACATTTTAAAGGGAACAACATGTAAATATAACTGGATAAAACAAACAGGGTAGGGGCTAGTCCGACCCCAGCCATCCTTGCACCTAACCCCGAGGGTAAGGTGGATGGGAGAGAAGTGGCTTGGTGGACGTGGAACTCAAAATAGAGTCTGCACCTCAAGATGTTGCTGGCTTGGAGTTAGCAAACCAGTTCCAACCAGGAACAGACTTTCCAACCAAGTGGGAGGTGGTGTACCTGCCCCTCCACCATTCTCTTCCTGCTCCCCGATTTTGGTCACCCCCAATTACCCAATACTGCCCTTCCCCCAGCCACAGCCTTATACCTGTTTGGCCACTACTCCAACTCTGCTTCAAGTTGATTCTGTAGATGAAGAAAACACTGGATGTTGCCTCAAGCCATGTGGCTGGAAACAGAATGAGCACAGCGTAAGCAGGAGAACATCTCAGGAGGAGGGAACCGATGAAGCTGTATGAAAAACTCAGAGAAGCTAAAAGAATAAATACATGTGATTAATAAATACAGTTGACTCTTGAACAGTACGGGTTTGAACTGTGCAGGTACTCTTTTCCATGGATTTTTTTCAATAGATAATGTATTTTTCTCATGATTTTCTTAATAACATTTTCTTCTCTCTTGCTTACATTGTTGTAAGAATATGGTATATAATACATAGAACATACAAAAAATGTGTTAATCAACTGTTTTTGTTATTGATAAGGCTTCTAGTCAACAGTAGGCACTGAGAGGGGACCAAATTTTGCCACCCCAAATATGCCTTTTGGAAAATTTATTTATTAAGAAACAAAAACTCAGTAAAAAAACCTGAATCCTTACCTGCCTAAAGGAATTCAGACAGAAAAAAAACTGTGTAAAGGAAGGGAACATCACCTTAGCACCGTATCAGAAACTAAACGTGGTGGAAGGTGCAATGTAGCAAAGCCTGCCTCCCGAGCCTCCTCCTGTGTGCCATTGTTTCTGGTGACCCAGCGAGAGTTTGTTTTTTACCTGTCTGCTCTCTTCTACCTGTGAATTGACTACTCTGAAATCCCAGGCCCCTGCCTGCCTTCTCCTTCCTTCAAAATGGCATATAAGTCTCAACTGCCCAATGTGTGTTCAGGACTTAGATTCTTATGGCCCCCCTGCATGTGCACCCATAATAAATGTTGGATATTTTTTTACTGTTAATCTCTCTTAGTTTAATTTTTAACCCAGCTACAAGAATTTAGAAGGTGGGATGAAAATTAATTTTTACATCCCCACAGCTATATGGCCATTAAGTTTTGGGGGAGTCAAAAGTTCTACATGATTTTCGACTGGGGGACGTGGGGGAAGGCACCCCACCCCTCTCCTCCGCACTGTTCGAAGGCTGTCTGTAAAGAGAGGCAGCCAGTAGGCATACAGGGAGTAACCAAGGGGCACATTTGGGCCACTTCTCTGGCTCCAATTTCTAATATCTCAGGTTTTAAAAAATTTTTATTGTGGTGAAATACACATAAAATGTGACATCTTAACCGTTTTTTAAAGTACACAGTTCAGTGGCATTAGGTACATTCACACTGTTGTATAAACATCACCACCATTCATCTCCTGAACTCTTTTTGTCTTGCAAAACAGAAACTATATCCTGTAAACAGTAACTCTAATTCCACCCTCCACCCCAGCTCCTGACAACCACCATGCTACTTTCTGTCTCTCTGAGTTTAACTGAAGTACCTCGAGTAAGTGGAATCATTTGCAGATTGACTTATTTCCCTGAGCATAATGTCCTCAAGGTTCATCCATGTTAACACGGATCAGAATTCTGTTTATCTATCTATCTATCTATCTATCTAATTGATTTGAGAGAGAGAAATTCAATTTTTGTTGTCCTGTTTATTTATGCATTTATTGGTTGAGTCTTGTTATGTGCCCCAACCAGGAATCAAACCCACAACCTTGGTGTATTAAGATGACACTCTAACCAACTGAGCTACCTGGCTGGGGCCCCCCTTTCTTTTTTTCTTTCTTCAATTTTTAATCCTTGCCTGAGGATATTTTAAAATTGATTTTATGGAGAGTAGAAGGGGCAGAGAGAGACTGCTGGCTGCCACTGGGGATCAAACTCGCCACCTTTTTATGGTATATGTGGTGTCACTTCAACCAACTGAGCCAACGGGCCAAGGCTAAACTTACTTTTCAATTACTGTTGGCACACAGTATTACATTACCTTCAGAGGTACAACACGGTAATTAGACATTCATACGCCTTAGAAAGTGCTCACCTCAGTAAGTCTAGTACCCATCTGACACCTAGCCATACTTAGTCATTACAGTATGTATTTCGTGTGCTGCACCGTACATCCCCGTGACTGTTTTCACAGCTGGTAGTTTGCACTTAGTCCCTTCCACCCATTTTTTACCCATTCCCTTCTCCCATCTGGCAGCTATCAATTTTTTCTTTGTATCTATGAGTTTGTTTCTTGTTCATTTGTTTATTTGTTCTCATATGGTATTTGTCTTCCTCTGTCTGACTCATTTCGCTTAGCATAATAACCCTTTAGGTCCATAATGTTGAAAAGGTAAGATTTTATTCTTTTTTATGGCTGAGTATATATACCACCTCTGTACTCATTCATCTATTGACGGACACTTAGATTGCTTCTATATCCTGGCTATTGTAAATAATGCTGCAAGAACATAACAGTTCGTATATCATTTCAAATTAGTGTTTGGATTTCTGCAGATAAATACCCAGGAGAGGAACTGCTGGGTCACATAGTAGTTCTATCTTTAATTTTTTGAGGAAACTTCTGTTATTCACAGTGACTTCACCAAATTACAATCCCACCAACAATGTGGGAGGTCTTCCTTTTCTCCACAATCTCCCCAAAACTTGCTGTTTGTTGCCATTCTGACAGGCGTGAGCTGATGTTTTTTGGGGTTTTGATTTGCATCTCTCTGATGCTTAGTGATATTGAGCATCTGTATGTCCTCTTTGGAGAAATCTCTGTTTAGGTCCTCTGCCCACTTTTTAATCAGATTGTTGTATGGTTTTGGTTTTTGTTTTTTGGGATGTTAAATTATATGAGTTTTTTATATATTGGATATTAACCCCTTAACAGATACATCATTGGCAAATATCTTTTCCCATTCAGTAAGTTTTCTTTTTGTTTTGTTGATGGTTTTCTTTACTGTGCAAAAACTTTAGTTTGATGTAGTCCCATTTGTTTATTTTTTCTTTTGTTTCCCTTGCCTGGAGGGACATAAACAAAAAATATTGCTAAGAGTGATGTCAAAGAGTGTACTGTTTATGTTTTCTTCTAGGAGGTTTCCAGGCTTAAATATTAAGTCTTTAATCTATTTTGAGTTTATTTTTGTATACAGTATAAGACAGTGATAGGGGACTCAAGAGTTGGAAAACTTTGGTAAATGTTTAATAAGCCTACTAGGTAATGCACATGTTAAAGCATTTGTTTCAGGAACTGCAGGTGCAGGCCCACCACTCCCAGGAGACACAGCTGACCTCCTGGGTCACAGCTGGAGACATCCCAGCCATTGTGTCCCAGGGAGAGACAGACGCCTGCCTGCCCAGAGCAAGAATGCTGCAGTTTATTTTAATCTAATTTTCCCTGAATTTCAAAACCCCTCACTGCACTTTGTTCTCTGTTATAAAAAGGCTGGCTTGGAAGGAAATGTAAGACGGTCTGTTAGGGTACAAACCCACCACTTCTTAGACCACCAGCCATCTGAGTAAAGCACCCATAAAGCAGATGTCGCAATCCCTGTCTCTGCTTATTGGGTCTGCTAGGGGACAGGCAGCACGAACACCAGCTTTTCTGGTTTCAACAGTAGTCTAGTTAAAAAAAAAAAATTTTGGGGGGGCATTTATCTGTCCAGTTTTCCCAACACATTTCTTAAAGAGACTATCTTTAACCCATTGTATACCCTGGCCTCCTGTGTCATAGATTAGTTGACCGCAAAGGCTTGGGTTTATTTCTGGCCTCTCTTTTCTCTTCCATTGATCTAAGTGTCTGTTTTCATGCCAGTGCCATGCTGGTTTGATTGCTGTAGCCTTAGTTAGCTATCAGGTAGTTCCAACTTTGTTCTTCTTTCTTGATGTTGCTTTGGCTATTTGGGGTCTTTTGTGATTCTTTATAAATTTTTGGATTATTCTAGTGCTATGGAAAAATGCCATTGCCTTGAATCTATATTGCTTTGTAGTGATACTAATTTTTCCTATCTATGACCGCAGTATACCTGCTTCCATTTATTTTTATCTTCAGTTTTTTTCCCTTCAATGAACTATAGTTTTCCAAATACAGGTCTTTTGCTTCCTTAGTTAAATGTATTCTTAGGTATTTTATTAATTTTGATGTAATTGTAATGGAATTATTTTCGTAATTTCTCTTTCTGATAGTTCCTTATTGATGTACAAAAATGCAACCAATTTCTGAATATTAATTTGGTATCCTGTTACTTTGCTGAATTCATCTATTAGTTCTTGAATGGATAAAGTCAGCACCATTTGCTATTGTGGCACCATTTGCTGAGCAGATGTTGCCTTGTTAAACGTGACTGCCATTTTACTCTTCTGACCTTGTCCCCAGGGCTGGAAATTGCTGGAAGCAAGAACAGAACTGACCACTCCCTACAACCACAGGCAGAAGATTACATTGGAACAAACTTCAGCCTGTGTTACAACACCCCAACAGCCCAGGGGCCACACAACAGCACCCCCCCACACCCTTTTCAATCCAATTATAATCCAGTAAAAGATCAAAGCCCCCACACCTCAATGCTGGTGTATCTCTCCACACCATGCCCCTCTCCTTTCTTGGAGAGTGAATAACAACTTCACTCTCTACACTTCCTTCCCTTTGTGAATTCTTTCACAGCCCAAGTCACCTCCTGGGGCACTGCTAAAGATGACCCTCTGAGGACAAGTGGAGGCATCCAGGCCATCATGTTCGGGGAGAGACAGACGACCGCCCACCCTGGGAACAGCTAACTGCCCGGGCTGAGAATGCTGCAGTCTCTTTCACCTAACTTTCCCTGATTTCAAAACCACTCACCAAACCTTGTTTATTCCGTTATTAATAGGTTGGCTTCGAAAAAAATGTAAGATGGTCTGCTAGGGTATGAACCCGCCATCTTCTCAGATCACTGGCCATCTGAATAAAGCGCCCATAAAGATTTAATCTCTGTCTCTGCTTATCGGGTTTGGTACGTGACAGGATGCACAAACACTGGTGTCTTTTCTGGTTTCAAAACCTCTGGGACTGGATAAAAGGTAAAATGACAGACACATGCTTCTTTTATATAGGTGGGTAAAGGGTAGTTAACAATCGAAAATTAGCATAACAATAGCAATGAGGGGATTTGTAGTCTGATCTGGTTGTGCCCCAGGGACTTGGGGAAGAACAGAAGTTACCTTGACATTCCAAAGGCACGTTGTCATACAAAAAGACAATAAGGATCAGTTAAGATAGAGATTGACCTTTGCTGGGGAAAAATACTGGCCTCAGAAATGACTACCCACCATGGAAGGCTTTTAGTTAAGTTTTAATTTTAGACCATCCTTTGTGGTTACTTTAGGTCGCTGAGTTTGTAAGACTGTCTCCCAGGCCTCCCCTGAGCCTGTCAGGTTAATATGTCGTCCCTTTTCTTCCACATACAATATCAATACATAATTCGTAAAGTCACATCTTTTATTAAAACAAAAAGTGCTGTATGCTGTTCTGAGAGCCTTGCTTCTTTTTTGATTTGGAGAAGTTTTTCCACTAGACCTCAGGTTGAGAGAGTGCAGTTTGCTGCCCTCACCCTGTGAAAGGGAGCCTTGTCTTCTCCAGCATCTACCTCCCAGACAGAACGTTGATTCAAAGGGAACAAACCAGGACTCTGGGCTAACCCCAAATGAATGCGCATTCACAAAACAGAGGGGAGAAAGCAGGAAAGTCTTGTTTAAAACAAACCGTGCTTGCATTGAACATCTTGGGGAAGAAAAAATCAGGTTGAGTTTAATACCAGCATCACTTTTAATAGTGTAAGATTTGTGATTGCTGTATAAACTTAAGTTACCCTGGGGATGAATACAACAATATGTGACAGGGATGAAAAATTAATTGCCATTCTTGGCCCCTGGATGGGTAGCTCACTTGGTGAGAGTATTGTCTTAATATTCCAAGGTTTCGGGTTCCATCCCCAGTCAGGGCACATACAAGAATCAACAAATGAATGCATAAATAAGTAGAACAACAAAATTAATGTTTTTCTGTCTATTCCTCTCTCTCTAAAATCAATAAATATTTTTTTCTAAAGATTTTATTAATTTATTTTTAGAGAGAGAGGAAGGAGGGAGAAAGGGAGAGAAACACTGGTGTTTAAGAGATTCATCAATTGGTCGACTCTTACAGGCCCATGATCAGGGACCTGGCCCCCAACCCAGCCATGTGCCCTGACTGGGAATGAAACCGGAGACCTTTTGGTTCACAGGCCGACACTCAATCCACTAAGCCACACCAGCCAGGGCTCAATAAATTTTTTTAAAAAGAGAAAAATTAATTACCATTCTCATTGTAAATTTGACAAAATATTTATAATTTGTAATCTGCAATGTTGCCACTTCCCCATTAATTCTGAATGTTCTCGTGCTGAAAACTCTCTGGATGAGCAAGGATTCTCTATTAAAGGAAAAAAGCAAGATCCTTAAAGTATTAGTACAAGTAGTGAGGGAACCAAAATTCTGCCACCACGAAGCTGCTTTTTCAGATGTTGATTTTAAGCTGTTTATTAAGAAACAAGAGGCTCAGAAAGAACCTTTGAACCTCCCCCCTTCCCTCCAGGAGAGATTCAGATAAGTATAATACCCCTTATTTCAGGTAAATGCCTGATGGTAACTATGTGGCTTGGTTTCTTAGCCTTGAGAGGCAATTAAAGTTTAATCAGGTGTCAACATAAAAACGTTCACACCTGTAGAGAATTTTGATGATTTTTTTCCAAGGGTGTCCAGCCTTTGGCCCATAGGCAGCAAGCAGCCCAGGATGGCTGTGAATGCAGCCCAACACAAAATCATAAATTTACTTAAAACATGAAATGTTTTTGTGATTATGTGTCGCAATGTATTTAATGGGTGGCCGAAGACAACTCATCTTCCAGTGTGGCCCAGGGACCTCAAAAGGCTTAGTAAGCCAGACTGATGACTATTCCTGGGAAGCAAAATACCAATAAACTGAGAAAAAGCTCCCTCCAAAAAGGCAGTTTTACCACTTATTTTATATATCAGAATCAAAGGGGAAGCTCTAAGGGAGTTACATAAAATTCATTGGTGATAGATTAGGGAGGTGGGAGAAAGCAAAGGCGGGCAATCTCTGGGACTGGATAAAAAGGAACAGGAATAGACTTCCGGCCAAGATGGAGGCATAGGTAGACGCACTGTGCCTCCTCGCACAACCAAAATAAGGACAACAACAATTTAGAAACAAAATAACAACCAGAACTGACAGAAAATTGAACTGTATGGAAGTCCGAAACCAAGGAGTTAAAACAGACACATTCATCCAGACCAGTAGGAGGAGCAGAGTTGGGACTGCAGCGGGACAGAGAGGGGTCCCAGCACAAAAGTGGCGCTGGTGGACCACAGGTGCGCAGTCAGCAGCTGACAGACACCAGGCGCACAAGACAGCAGAGGGCGGACCCTGGGCACGTAGGCAGTGGCTGGCAGACCCTGGGCGTAGGTTGGCAGTGGGCAGACTCAGCGAGGCAGCAGACTGTGCAGCAGGGCACAGCGCGCAAGGCAGCTGACTGGGCGGTCCCACATTTGCGTGCAGAAAAACCAGGCAAAACTGGGGAGCCAGACAGACCTTGCAACCCAGGGTCCTGGCGCTGCCAAAAAAAAAAAAAGCCTCAAATCACCGATTGAAAACACCTCTGGGGGTTGAGGCGCAGGGAGAGACTCCCAGCCTCACAGGAGAGTTTGTTGGAGAGACCCATGGGGTTCTAGAACGTACACAAACCACCCACGTGGGAATCAGCACCAGAAAGGCCCAGTTTGCTTGGTCCAGTGGAAGGGACTGAAATCAGAGAGTGGAGTAAGCACCATTGTTCCCTCTCGGACCCCTCCCCCACATACAGCGTCATAAACCAGCAACTGGGTTACCCTGCCCTGGTGAAAACCGAAGGCTCTGCCCCTCACTACGGAACAGGCCAGTCAAGGCAAAAAAAAAAAAAAAAAAAAAAGGCCCAAACGGAAGAGCAGATCAAAGCTCCAGAACAAATACAACTAAGGGACCAAGAGATAGCCAACCTATCAGATGCACAGTTCAAAGCACTGGTTAATCAGGATGCTCACAGAAATTGGTTGAATTTGGTCACAAATTAGATGAACAAATGAAGGCTACACTAAGTGAAATGAAGGAAAATACACAGAGAACCAATAGTGATGGGAAGAAAACTGGGACTCACATCAATGGAGTGGACCAAAAGGAAGAAAGAAACAACCAAACAGAAAAGAATGAAGAAATAAGAATTCAAAAAAATGAGGAGAAGCTTAGGAACCTCCAGGACATCTTTAAATGTTCCAACATCCGAATTATAGGGGTACCAAAAGGAGAAGAGGAAGAGCAACAAGTGGAAAATTTATTTGAACAAATAATAAAGGAGAACTTCCCCAATCTGGCAAAGGAAATAGACTTCCAGGAAGTCCAGGAAGCTCAGAGAGTCCCAAAGAAAT
>JAPYXV010005965.1:0-10146 GCA_028533065.1 Trachops cirrhosus | reverse complement strand
TAAGTAAATTAAGCTAGTTATTTAAGAGGCAAGATTTTATCAGTTAAGTTTGTTTATTTGTTTGTTTTAATTGCTAGTAACCAACACTAATTGTGTTAACATAAGCAGGGAAAATTAAAAATAATTTACTGGAAGATTAATGAGAGTTTACTAAATCTAAGAAAAAGTGAAAATTGGGAATTATCATATCTGCAGTAAACGTCCCAACAATTTATGGCCTCAGGAAAAACACTCACCGTGAATACTTTGGCTTCTTTAGATCTCCCAGAATATATCAGCTTCAACCATTTTCCATACTTGGTTCACTGCTTTCTAGATTCAAATCCCAAGAAGTCTGTTTCACTGAGCTTGAGACTAGTGCCAGGAGAGGAGGTGACACCTTAATTGACAGAGGTGACACCACGATTGGATGCATTGTGGGAGGGGTGCTTTCCCACAGAAAAATTAGGACACTTTTAGCAGGAGATGAGGGAAGGGATGCTGGCAGGCAAAAATAACAGATGGCCTGCTACCTACATACACACAGAGAGTAGCTCAAGTTGAATCTCAAAGGATGGGAAAAAGCACAGAGACTTCGGTGCAGTGTGGTTTAAAAGCAGTAAGATCATGAGCAGGTCTGACTAAATCGTGTAGAAGTTCATTTAATTAAACAAAACCTACAGCTGGAAAGTCAGAAGGATCCCTTTGGTCCCTCAGTAATGGAGGAAAGGTAGGGGGGTGAAGGAAAAAGAAAGGGTGTGAGGATGAGAAAGAGAGTGAGTGGAGGTCTATGCATGGCGTGGCCTGGCTCTACTGAAAACACCAAAATAAGCCTCAAGACTTTCTCTCTCTCTTCCTTTCCTTTCCTTTCCTTTCCTTTCCTTTCCTTTCCTTTCCTTTCCTTTCCTTTCCTTTCCTTTCCTCTTCCTTCCTTCCTTCCTTCCTTCCTTCCTCTCCTTTATTTTTTTTCTTTTCTTAAGTACAAGATGCTCTTGACTAACTAACACTGCTGCATCCACAAATGGGGCCACGTTCATGTGTCATCAGGGGGACCAGGTGACACATTGGTGCTGCCGTGGCATCCCTAGGAGCCAGTTTTCATCCTCTCATTGTTCTGTGCAGTTTGGCTGAGATGATAAAAGGGCTTTAGCATCAAAGAGACTTGGAGTCAAATCTCCCTTGCTTAAACCTGGGAAAGTTACTTAATCTCTCAGTTTCCTCCTCTATAAATTGGGCATTTTCATATCTCTCCAATAGCAACTGTATGTGTCTCAGTTGCCAAGGAGACCGGGCACACCCTGGCCCCCATCACTGCTCTGACCCCATCTTCTTCCACTTTTCTCTTTTTCACTCAGCTTCATCCACACAGACTCTGATGTTCTCCAAATGGACCAGGCAGAGACTGAGTGTAGAGAGCAGGGCCCCAAGTAAGGAAACCAGGTGAAGCTGGTTTATTCCAGGTGATCCACAGAGATCAACCTCCTCTCTGGCGTCTGTCTTTCCTGAAGCCTTAGGTTGATGAAGCTTCAGGAAGTTTGTGTTAGTTTCCTATAGCTGCTGTATAAATTGGCACAAACTTAAAACAGCACACACTTCTTATCTTACAATTCTGTAGGTTAGCCTTCTCCCTGGGCTAAATTCAGGTATTGGCCGGGCTTCAATCCTATTTGGGGGCTACAAGGGAGAACTTGTTTTCCTACGTTTTTCAGTTTCTGGGGCTTCCACCCTCATTGACTCATGACCCCTTCCTCCATCGTCAAGTCCAGCAATGTGGGGACAAATCCTTCTCACAGTGCCATCTCTCTTCTGCTTTTCTCTCATAATTTTGAGAATCCTTAATGATTACATTGGGCCACCAACATAATCCAAGGTCATCTCTCTATCGCAAGGTCAGCCAATGAGCAACCTTATTGCCGTCTGCCATTTTAATTCCTCCTTGCTGTGCACCCCAACATAGTCACACCTTCCTGGGATGAGGGCATGGATAACATGAGGGTCATTAGTCTGCCTACCACAAAAATAATACCCAATTTCCACATTTTCCTTGATTTAGTAAGCTCTCTAATATCCTTCCAATAAATTAATTTTACTTTCCCTGCTTACACTAACCCAAGTCAGCACTGGTTGTCTCTGCCTGTCATTATTCTTCCCCCCAACAAGTGGCATGGCTCACCCTCTTGCTCTCTTCGTGTTTCTTAAAGTGTACACACCCCCTCGATGAGGGCTGGCTACCCTGTCCTCGCCACACTCCAGGAGTCTGGAACCCCTTTCTCCTAATCAAATATTTCCATAGCAATTGTCACCTCTGACCTCACTATATGATTGACTTATTCACTATATTTATTTTGTGTCTCCATCCACTAGAGCAGCCTGTCTGGGACATACCAGGCATTCAACAAATAAATACTTGAAGAATGAATGACGAGTTGTTGTTAGGGTCAAATAAAATTAACTAAGATGATTTATGTGCAATGCCTAGGACATTGCCCGACACATGGTAAAGGCTCATGGGCTGGTTGCTCTTATTTTTTTAATTCCCCAAAGTCTCTGGCTTCTAGAATTCTTCACGGAAAGTCCTTCAGCCCCAATTTGAGGCCACCACAAAACTTAACTTTTAGGGTTTCTTTGACTGGAAAAGAAAACTTTAATTCTTTGAAAGCCACAACAGTCTTTTGAACAAGGCAGCGTTACCCTTGTGGCTTTGCACTTTCCCTTTAGGGGAACAGCTCTCTGCTCCTAAAAGGGGCAGGCCCTGTCCCCCTGCCTGAGACTCCAGGCCCGCTCCAGCTGTCGCAGAGCACAGGGTGGCGTTGAGAAATGTGGTCAGGAAACAGCTCGGTGAAAAAAGGCAAGAAAGACCAGCCTTCAGTGCCACGTGAGTAATGGGCTTTTTCAAATCAGCCTCTGAAGCACCACTTCCCTGAAAATGCCAAAAATGTGAAGCTTTGACCCGGCAAACCAGACAAGTTCAGGTTTACACTCTAGGTAAAGAAGATTTCCTTAGAGCAGGCCAGCAGCTGCAGAACTCAGAAGAAAAAGAGGAAGACAATACATTTTCTTGCGCAGTCTGCGGTGGCAGGTGCACACCAAGGGTCATGGCCTCCAGAAAGAACTGGGGCTTGGCTAGGGGACTGTCAATTAATCATCCAAGAGAATTCCCACGACAGCAGGAGAAAACTCCCATTCATTTCCCCAGGACTGTGCTGCAGCCACGAAATGCAGTGTTTCCACAAGTAAGAATTCATTTTCTGCTTGGCACCTGGCCTCATGTCTTCTCTCCTGCATACTGTAGAACACACCCCCCTTTGCAGGCCAGCGGGCTAATGGTAAATCCACTAATCACATTTGAGGCCTCCTCATCTCTGCTTTTCCTCTTACAGTGCCCCTTTTGGAATGTACTCCCTCTTCTCTTCCCACGTAAATTCTTCTCCATCCTTCCTGGTCCTCCCAAGTTCCAGTCCCTCTACAACCACTTCTCTTGACCTCCTTGTCCCCATTTTGCCCTGTTTTGTGAATCACATAATCATGTATTTTATTTATAATGCTGATAAGAATCACCTGGCTTAAAAATTCCCCACTTTCCCATTTACTATCTGTATAATCTGAAGCAAGTCACTCTTCCTCCCTGAGTCTCTGGCTCCCATCTAAGGGAAAATGGGGATTCCACCTAAGTCAGAGTGGCTGTGAGGACTGGAGGGGGTAATCTGTGAAAGCTTCTCAGGTCACTTTGTACATAGTACTTGCTCAGTAAATAGTGAATGAGTCTGAAATGCCCACCCTCAGAATAGTTCAGATGCTACACATTTAGCATGTTGTTGATACGCATTTGTATGAGTGAGTCATACAAGCCCTTCTCCACCTCTTCTTAAGTTTTTTTATTCCCTGTTCACTATTACTTTCCTACTATGCCTGGCTATGTTATAGCCATGTCTGGCTGTAGCTACCTTCCTCCAAACCAGCATCATCTCAGGCTAGAAGCGTCTCTTATTTTGAGACTCTGACCCTGCATAGATATCCCAGAACTAATTTCCAAACCCATCGGAAGGTGGTCCAGATTCTATCTGCTCCTCCGGCCAGCTCAAAGAGTAGCGCAAAAGTCCTCCGTCCCAGGCAGTGTTACTACTGTAAAAAATGTGTTCGCTGCAGGGGGAGCTCCTCCATGGTCTGAGGTTTTAGGCAATTCACCCACCTCTGTTCTCCTGCCTTTCTGGTAAGCAGATTCATTCCCCTTTATTTTCCGGGAGTTCTTCTCCTAGGCAACCTATTTCTAGGCCCAGAGTTGGTCGATTTTCTGCTTCCTCCCTGCTTATTACCATGTTTTATTTTTATGGTTCCATTTCTGATAATGGAATATTCCTCTTGTTTTTGAAATTGGCTTTGTCTTTTATTATTATTTTCCGTAACTTTTTTAGGTGGGGTGCGCTGGAATTTGAAATCTACTGAAAAATGATAAGAGTAGTCAAATTAACATCTTAGATTCACCACTTTCATTAGTTTTTAACATGTTAAAAACTAATTTTTAACCAGATTTAACCAGAAAGTTAAACCAGATTTACTTTCTTCCTCTTTCTTTTCAGAACCCTTTGAGAGTTAATTGCAGACATCATTTTGTGGAACTTCATCCATAAATACTTCAGTCATATGTCTTGTAAGCATAAGAACACCCTCCTACACAACTTCAATACAATCAGCACACACAGAAAACTTACTATCTAGCATATGTACCAAATAGAGATTTCTCCAAATGGTATCCATTATAAATGTGTTTTTGATCCAGAATCCTATCATGGTTATACATTGCCTTTCTTTTCATTTCTTTTGTCTCTATTTCCCAGACATTTTTTTGGGCAACCAGGGGGCCTTCATGGTGCTGACAGTTTTTGAAGAGTCCGAGCTAGTTCATTCTCAGAATGTCCTCAATTTGATTTTGTTTGATTGTTTTATTATAATTCAGTTCAGATTAAGTATTTTCTGTCAGAGTACCATACAGACGATGCATCTGCTTCGTATTACATGACATTGGAGGCATATGATATTTTGTTGATATGGTTTTTACATAACTATTTTACTACTTTATCTCTCCATGTTTGAGGCTGGGCAGGGAATTCTGCATGAACTCTCAGCACCATGGTGAGTGGAATTGTTGATGAGCTTTTACTGTTACACCAGGGTTGCAGTAGTCAGGTCGCATTTTTAAGAAATACATGGATGAAAGTCATTTTGAACATCTCCACCATTGTCCTCTTGAATCCAGGGTCAAAGATGAGAAATCAAACATTGGTTTGTTTTGTCTTGTTTTCTTATGTAAGGAAGCTTTTTATTTATTTATTTTTATTTTTTTTATTAAAATCTTTATTTTATTTTTTAAAGATTTTATTTATTTATCTTTAGAGGGGAAGGGAAGGAGAGAGGGAGAGAAATATCAATGTATGGTTGCTTCCTGTGCATTCCCTGCTGGGAAATGGCCTGCAACCCAGGCATGTGCCCTGACTGGGAATCGAACTGTGATCTCTTGGTTCACAGGCCCACGCTTAATCCACTAAGCCACACCAGCCAGGGCGTAAGGAAGCTTTTTAAAAAAAATCTTAGATCACTGTATGATGTGTCTGTACACTTGTGTGCTGAAATGTGTCCTGCATCCATCTAGGTGTGGGTCATAACGTTTCATTCCAGCCAGCACTCAATGGGCCCTCTCCCTTTACAACTTCCCTTTTATTGACTTATGGTATGTTTTTGAAAAATCTGTGGTTCTGCCTTCCATGTTACTAATAAAGACATTCAATCCTTGATGCTGTTTCTCTGCCATTGTCCATCATTCCTCTATACCCAACAGTGTTCTCACTGTCCTCCTTACCTACTTTTGGTCCATTTTGAACCTTTGCAAACACTCTTCTTTGCTCCATTTATCACTTTGTTATATCTCATTGCCAACCCCAAACTGCATTAAACTCAGTCACCAACATACTCTGCCCCTCAACCTAGGCAACTGAACACTGTTGGAAAAAAAGGAAACACACTTGTTCTGACAGATCTTACTTTAAAGTCCCTACCACAGGCCTCCAATGGACACGCAATCAGCATTCCACTGACACTTGCCCAGTGTGTTTGCTGGACTATTCTCCAGAACAACTACTTCATACCATCCCTTCTCTCAGAAAAACTACCTGACCTCCTACTCTGCCTGTCCATCAATTGGTGACTCCACTGCTCATGTGACTCAGAAAGTTAAATCAAGCAGCAGGTAATGTATCTACTGGCATCCATACCTATGCTTATTCCTTTGGCGTTCTTTCCTGATTCAACAGATTGAGGACATGAGTTCCTGCTCGTCTAGTTCCTGCTCGTGTGAGCTACTGCACGTCTCTCTTCTCCTTCTATGGTCACAATCTCAGCCGACTGTCTTTCTTTCCCCCCCAATAGCTCCCTGCATTGCTGCTTTCCAAAACTGCCATTGTCGGTATCCCCAACAACCTAAATACTGTGCAATTTCTTAATTTCATCTTACTTGATGTCTCAGCCACATCTGACACAGTGACCATTTCTTCCTTCTTGGAGACACCATGCATGCTGATTGCCTACTATTTCTCTTCTCCAAACATTCTCCTTCTAAGTAATCTCATCCAGTTCCCAATGCTTTAGACACCACCTTTATAACAGTCACATGTGCACACACATACACACATTTCTGACCTCTTGTCTGATCTCCGGAGTCGAATAACCAACTGACTAGTAGACATCTTCATCTGGACCTTTCAGATTTAATACATTTGAAATAGAACTTTTGCTTTCTACCCTGCCCAAGCTTGTTTTATTTTTAGAGTTTAGTATTTCACAAAATGAAACCAGCAACCCAGTTTCTCAGATGTACTCAGGAGCCCAATACTCATGGGGCTTCACCCCTCTGTAAGGCTCTAATAGAGCTGGGTGGCTTAGTGAAATAATTCTTTAGACTGGATTCAGTGATCAGAGATATCACTGTGGCTTAGACATACAAATTTGTTGTAAAATTAAAAATTTTAATTTAGCAAGTAGTTATTTTTAAAAATCAGTAGTCACATTCAGTCAAGAAACTACATCATAACCAAGAACCAAGTAATTCAAAGTAAATGCTGTTTGACTAGACTTAGGCTTTAAAAATATTGTTTCTCAAATGTCATGGGATAATAGACAAGTAAAACAACACATTCAGAGATTTCAAAATAAAAAAACTTCTTAGCTTCTAAATGGACCAAGGTATAACTGAAATGGTATTCATGTGTGTATGTGTCTTATATACCCCCAGACTTGTAATTAAGCATATACCTTTTTATGATACACAAATAATTTCTCTTTACTTTGATCTTTGTGACTCTCTGGTTGGAGAGAAACTAAAACAATAATATCCCACAACATAACATTGTTCAAATTTTTTCTATAAGTAACATTATTTAACACATAAAATGTGGGTTTTCAGAATGAAAACATCTTATACATTAATTGTTATTATTTCTAATAATGATAATGGTAGCACTTGGAATGCACAATGCAGTGTACAGAGGATGTGTTGTAGAATTGTACACCTGAAACCTATATAATCTTGTTAACTGGTGTCACCCAGTAAATTCAAAAAAGACTAAGTTGGAAAGAACCATTTAAAAAGTGTTTACCCAACATAGCCTGGCTCCAACTTATGTGCTTGTGTGTTTCTTACGCTGCGGAAGCCGGGAGACGTCACTTAGATAAAGGCACGGTGCAGAGAGTGGGATAAATGCCCCCAAGTTTATACTTTTCATTAGATGCCAACTTAATTTCAGGTCCGAGAGCTCATAGGAGAAGTGGCCTTCCGTTGCCATGTGTCATTTCAGGTTATGTAAGTTCTTACCACAGCTTCCATTTTTAGCTACATTAGTAAAAGAGATTGTTCATCATTATATCAGCTTATCAAGCGCAAATCTCACACTGGGTCAAACCTTTAGGGGAAATAAGGTAATTTATTCTATTAATCCTTGGTCTCTAGAGTCCTAGTGAATCTTGCTTCTTACATTGAGTTGCAAACTTGAGCACCCCGAGATGCAACGCCTCTTGCTTTGCTGACTTTGCTGATGTACTATTATATTCAGAACTTTATCTGGATCACATAAAGAGCTGCCATGACCATATGCCTAGAAAAGGAAGAAAACTACTCTTCATGTATTGTTTGGCAAAACAGGTTTCTGCACAGCAGTGTGGTTCAAAATTCAAGGATTTAAACATCATAGTGACCAGACTCACATCTGTTCCAAATGCCCCGGTGTCCTTTTCAGACATCTCTGGGTGGTGGAGGCCGAAGCTTACAGATGCCGAAGTGATGGCCCCTGCCCATGAAGATCCCCTTCCCTTGCTCCAGCCGGCAGCCCTGAGCATCCATGGTGGGGAGACCCTGCTGTTCCTACCAGCCTCATCTTTGCTTGGTAAGGGATTTCACCCACCAACCTGAATGGGAATGTAGTTACAGGCTATTATCAAGGCAGCTGGAACAATGGAGGAGAGGTCCAAATTTAGCTATGGTAGATAGAAGTGTGAATTTTGAATGCTTAGCTGAAGCTTTTCCAGATTCATCCCTCTCAAGGCTATGAACCCAATTGGATTTCTTTTAGAACAACTGAGCCTCCTCATTCCCAGGGTTGCCCAGGACCAAATGGGGCACAGAGACCAAGGTGGAGAGGGGAAAGAAGAAAGACTTTGTTGTACTTTTCTGAAGCATTCCTGAGTAGGAGAAGGATCTTAATATACCATAAGAGACAGTGAATTCAAGCCGTGATTGCATTATTCTTTTCATATAGCATAGAAAGCAGCTTTGGGGTAGTAGGAGAGATAATTGGAACCAGGAATGTTAATAAACACTAGAGTCAACAATGGGATACCTTGATGTGGGTTACTCACTTCGTGTATTATTTATAGGAGCTCTTTTTTAGGTCTTTCTCCACTTCTCAGCTATAGGCCCACAAGTCAGTCCTTTGAAGTGCTGCCTAATTGAGGAAAGAGTGGAGGTGAGACATACCTGAGATGTGTGTGTGTCTAAGCTTGTGAGGTTGAAGAAATGGGGGATCCTATCATTTGTTTTTCCTGCAGAAGGTGGTGAGTTATAATGGCTATGATACATCCTTGTTATGTTAGTTTAGGCAAGTTTTTTTAACCCCTGTAAGCTTTAATTTCCTCCCCTGTAAAATCAGAGCAATAATATTAACTTTGAAGTTTTGTGATGAATAAATAGGTAACACATAAACAGTGCTTTCTACTTGCCTGGCATATAGTAGGTACTCAAGAAATGGTAGCTCTTATATTTACCCTGAATTTGGTCATTGGGGAAAAAGTCCTTTTGGTTAGTACTCATACCATTCCACCAACATTCATTTTAATCTTTGTGTCTTTCTTTCTCATCTGATTAAAATCTGCTTTGATTCATTTTCAGTATTTGGGTGGGGCAGCACTACTTCATTGCTAGTTCATTTTTCATATTTTTTCATTATAAAACTTATCCATAGGACTAGATTTCAAGTCATAGAAGAATGAGAGCTTTGCCTATAACTAATTCCCAGTTAAATTTTACATTTTAATAAGGACATTTCCCAATTATCCCCCCAACTGAAGGGAAAAAAAGGAAGAAGTGCTTATTAATTAAAGAAGCAGAGTCCTGAGATGAATTGTCTAAATAGAGTCCCTCTGCTTGTATCCTGATTCTTTGTTTGATTTTAGCCAAATCTCTGGGCTGGCAAAGAGATAGACTAGGCTGAATGAACTAAGCAATGATTTGAAGTGTTGACCACTTTTATCTAGGGTGTATATCTTCTTAAATTATTCACATGGTTTTATACCTCAGCACTTCTGTGCATTGCTTAATTCATTTATTTATGCAGCCACTAAATATTTTTGGTAAGTATTGACCAAATGTGGACTGCTTGTAAGACACTGTGATAGATGCTGTGTGAAGCAGGGGACGTGAAGATGTTTAAAATATGCATAATATATATTGTAGGAGTCAATATATGTGAATGTTTATATATGGGAGAAAGTGCTAAGTGTTATGCAAGAATCAGTGGCTGTTCTAGGGAGAGATCACACTTGATTAGATGAAGATTTGGAAGGGCTTCCTAAAAGGGGCATCTGATGGAGGCTTTGCATGATGCAGAGAGTTTGGACATTCAGAGA
>JAPYXV010005964.1:0-10147 GCA_028533065.1 Trachops cirrhosus | reverse complement strand
CAAGTCATGAAAGGCAAGGACCTATATCCAAGTTTGCTCTATACAGCAAAGCTTTCATTTAGAATGGAAGGGCTGATAAAGTGCTTCTCAGATAAGGTCAAGTTAAAGTTCATCATCACCAAGCCCTTATTGTATGAAATGTTAAAGGGACTTATCTAAGAAAAAGAAGATGAAAAACATGTGTAGTAAAATGACAGCAAACTCACAATTATTAACAACCACACCTAAAACAAAAACAAAAATGAACTAAGCAGACAACTAGAACAGGAACAGAACCACAGAAATAGAGATCACATGGAGGGTTAGCAACAGGGGAGTGGGAGGAGGAGAGAGGGGAAAAAGGTACAGAGAATAAGTAGCATCAATGGTAGGTAGAAAATAGACAGGGGGAGGGCAAGAATACTATGGGAAATGTAGAAGCTAAAGAACTTATGACACATGGACACGAACTAAAGTGGGGGAATGTAGGTGGGAGAGGATGTGCAAGGTAGAGGGGAATGAAGGGGGGCAAATGGAACAACTGTAATAGCATAATCAATGAAATATATTTTTCTAAAAAAAAGGATGTTCAGCATTACTAGCCATCAGAGAGATGCAAATGAAAACCACAATGATATAGCACTTCACACCTGTCAGAATGGTCATCATAAACAAATCAACAAACAACAAGTCCTGGAGAGGATGTGGAGAAACTAGAACTCTAGTACACTATTGGTGGGAATGCAGACTGGTGCAACTCCTGTGGAAAACAGCGTGGAATTTCCTCAGAAAACTAAAAATGGAACTGCCTTTTCACCCAGCAATTCCACTGATGGGATTATACCGTAAGAATCCTGAAACACCATTCAGAAGATCCTGTGCATCCCAATGTTCATAGCAGCATTATTTGCAATATCCAAGTGCTGGAAAGACCCTAAATGCCCATCAGTAAATGAGTGGATCAACAAACTGTGGTTCATTTACACAATGGAATCCTACGCAGTAGGAAGACAGAAGGAACTCTTACCATTTGTGACAGCATGGATGGAACTGGAAAGTGTTATGCTAAGTGAAAATAAGCCAGGCAGTGAAAGAGAAATACCATATGATCTCACCTATAAGTGGAATGTAATCAAGAAAATGACATGTGAGCAAAATATAACCAGAGACATGTAAACAAAGAACAAGCTGACAGTGACCTGAGGGAATGGAGGATGGGACAATGAGGGAAAGAAGGGGAAGAGTCAAGGAACATGTATAAAAGTAACATGGAAAAAGATAATGAGGGGTGATTGAATGTGGAAGGTGGGAGAAGGTAGGGAGGGGGAGAGTAATGGTGGAAGACATGATTGCAACTGTAACTGAACAGCAATTAACAAAAAAATAAAAGTAAAAATAAAAAATAAAAAAATGTATAATAAAGAACATTGTATACCTTATTTTTATTTGTAAATTGCATTCAACACATCTTTATATCATAAGAACTTATATGCAGGTTTACACACATACATCCCCCCACCCCCTCCCCCGCAGCGGTTGTTAAACTTTCAGCACACCACAATTCAGACCACAGAATTGGTTGATCCCAGGGGCAGCGGGAAAGGGGTGTGCTGCTGGCAGGGCTGTATCACCTGAATGGCGCTGCTTGGAGGACTCCTGCCTGATACAAGACCAAGATGCCAAGAGCCAGGAAGGGGGAATACTTCCAGAAGCCCATGATGCCTCTCTGCAAGAAAAAAGTATTGTCACCCCTACAGCAGTAACATACATCAGGTCTCCATCAAGGACCGTCCTAGAGCACCCTGGCACAACAGCGCATAGCTTTAGTGCAACTCAGAGCTGTCATCCATGTGTGGGGCTTTTGCTCACACCTAGCGGTGCAAGTAGGGAAAGGTAGGTAGAGAGGGCATATCTCTGTGGTTGGAATCTCTGAGAAACTAAAGAACCAAATTCAGCTCTGAATTCTAGCAAAGAGACCCCTGTAAGAACCAAGGGTAGCAGAATCTTTCATTGAGACCCAGGATTTAAACCGGGAAAAAGCACCCAGATTCACGACTGGGGCTTGCAATTTAGGGCTGATGCTTTAGGTCTTTGCGCCTGTTTGCCAACCAGGTTCCAAACTGGTTTCCTCTGGTCCACTAGGCGGGAAACCGGCTCCAGGAGCGCACAGTCTGCAGAAAGAGCTACTCATGCGTCCTGTCCTGTGCGCAGTGCCTGGTGTGCTTCAGCGGCAGAGATCGGTCTAAGCACGCGTGCAGCTCAAGACAAGGAGACCGGAAACCGGCTCTGCGCGGGAAGAGTGGAGCAGAAATCTGTGGACTGAGACTGTTAAGCGTAACCTAGGTAGGAGTCTGGGATGAAAAAAAGACTAATAAAAACTGTGTGATGAACAAATACAAACAGAAGTGGACGGAGACTTTGACACGGGCAGGAAGATTGACTAAGAGATAGAGTAATGCAGAGAGAGGAAAGGGAAGAGGAGAAATAAAGAGAATCACACAGTTAAGCAGAAGTCTGGAGTCTCACCTGGTAGCAGGTAGCTGCAGCAGCAGCTGGGGGGTTCGTCTCAGGCGACTGCACTGTGGAAGTGGCAGTGACACTCCAAGTGGAAAGTCGCTCTGATGCCTCCCAGCACCTGCGGCTCCTCTTATTCCCGCTGCTCCGGGTCTGGGGTGGTCCAGGAGCTCCACGCAACCAATGAGAAGGATACTGTGCTTCCGACGTATTCATATCACCCACTTGCGTCCAGAACCTGTAGCATCCATCAGGATCATCCCACTTGTGTTTGCACTGAGGTCATCAATGGAAAGGGGAGGTGGGAGTGGTGGGGCACAAGAAAAACACCCACAAAGTGAGCAGAATATTGAAGACAGTTTGATGTCATTGCAAATTTCACTTGTTAAGTTTCATCCGCTTTTGAATGTGAATCCCACTCCATTCCCCACTGCGCGGTCTTACAGGGCAGGGTCCAGGATCCCCCAGGATACCACTGAACTGTCTCAGTTCAGGGACTTTCTGCTCCACTCTTCTCGCACAGAGCCGGTCTCTAGTCTCCTTGTCTTTAGCTGCACGCGTGCTTAGAGAGATCTCCGCCGCTGCACACCAGGCACTGCGCACAGAACAGGACTCCTGGCTCCCCCAGGTCTGACTCTAGATTCCTGTGTAAGTGAGGCTTGGAGGATTAATGCTTCAGGCATCTGGAATCACTCACAGAGGACCAGGCTCGTTATGCGGGACCTAGAGGTGGAGTTAGAAGTAAGAACTTTGTCAGACTAAACTGAATTTCAGGTGCACCAGTTCCGGGAGGTAGGATTATGGGCAAGTAACTTCTCAGAGCCTCAACGTAAAATTAACCTTTAACAAAGGTTTGAACTGGGCAGATCCAATTATACTTTTTTTTTTTTCAATTGACCGCAAGGAGTTTAGTTGATCTGTGCGATACAATTGATGGCAGTTCATTTGACCTACGCAGTTCTTGGAGCTTCGTGCTTAAAAACCGTGTTGTTCAAGGGTCAACTCCGCGGTTGGAAATCCGAGTACACATAGGGTGGACTGTGGTTATAATTGGATTTTTTACTATGCGGGAGGCCCACGCCCCTGTCACATTCAATGGTCAATTGTACTCATCTTTGAAATGGGAATCATATTACCGTTTTGAAGGAATTATGTCATTAGTAGCCGTGTGCCCTTTCCTTAGCTAGGTAGGGATGTGGAAGAGCTTCCTGGTCTACATGGGGGATTCCTTAGGTTCGTAGTCCACAGTAAAGGACTCCCCGCCTTGTGTCGGACCGCGCTGGGTGGTTCATCACGTGGGTAGAAAGGGCCAATGACTCACCGGCCCACAACAGGAAGGGGCAAGGCTTAGATGTCTCCCCAGCATTCAATTAGCGCTAGTCCTCTCCCTTTCTACCCCTGCAACGATCTCTTATCACTCTTCTGCCTGGGGAAGCAATAAGTCCAACCACCCTTGTTACCGCCCTTGTTACCGCCCTTGTTACCGACTGCTATTTGCCAAGATGTCCTGGTGGCGCGAGATTCCGGACCTGCACCTACATCTTCCGCGCTACGGTTCTCCACTAGAGAGCAGAACAGGCTGGACGGAGCTAAAAAGTCCCTCCCGAGAAGAACATGCGCAGTCACTTCAGTCATACTCTTTCACACATGCAAACTCATTTCTGTCTCCAAAAACACGTTCACTCCCCAAAACACTAGCACTCGCAAAAACGACACTTGTGCGCAAGGATATCCGCCCGGGTTCGCGCAGAATCACGTCCCAAACCTGCTCGGGAGCCTCTCTTACGCTCATACCTACACGTCTGCATGTTGGTGGTGTGTTCGCATCATACCTGTCGTCACTCAAAAATAAGCATCCTCCGCAACACCTACCTACACAGCACCCTGAGCCTCTCACAACCTGCGCTTTTTTTTTTTTCTTTAATACCTCCGAGGGTAAGCTACAGAGAAATAAGATTCTCATTGTCTCCAGGATCTAGGAGTCTGAGCCCGCGAAACACACTCCACAGCAGCCTGTACAGTCTTTTAGTGCAGCGACTACAGCAAATTTGTACCTGGGCCATGCAGGGCAGGCAAGGACCCCTTGCTAGGGGGTTCTCAGGTGGAGAGCAACTAGCCCCGCATGTGCCGTGAGTAGTGACCCTACGCAGTTCCACACCCCAGTCCTCAGTCTCCAGAATCCTCAGCATTTCCTATCGCTTCTGCTTCCAGGTTGGTGACCTCTTTGCTTAGGAACGCAAAGAGGCTCATTCTCTTCAGCCTGGGGCAAATTTTGAGCTGTCATATTAACTGGAGAATTTCAACAGAAAATTGATTGTGCTGGGTTTCACATGTAAGGAGTTTAGAAATCATAATAACAAGTAAAAATTAAATGGACTGAAAAAAAAAATCAACTACTCTTCTAGGATTCCCAGTATTGGAAAGACAGGTAGATACAGAAAGTAATGGTTTACCGAAACAGATAGTCACAAGGGCAAATTTTATCCGGAACTAGTGACAGTGTAAGCAAACCTGAACTTTCACTGAAAAATTGCTGAGGCTTCCTGTGGACAAGTCAAAAAGTTAAAAACTCCCAGGGCACCTAGTCAAGGTGGAGATGGGAGGGATGATTGTGTGAGTTTTACCTCTAGGACCTCTTCCAGGTACTCACAGTAAATATGGAAGGGAAAAATCCCCTGGTGCTTCCAGCAGGGTGAGAAGGAAATGAACCATTCTGAAATATACTAGAGCATTCTGTTTTTCTTAATAAGACCAGCCTTCATGAGAAAATGGTTAACCACAGCCTAAATTGCTGGGGTATTATGAAAACCTGACCAGGCAGAAGAAAAATTCCCAACTTTATTCATTTCTAGCCATCCAAGTAAGAGAAAGGAAATGTCCAATTCTATCATACTGTAGACACTCCCTCCACCTAAGGTGGGGGTAAAAAAATATGGAGAAACACTTGTGAAGCTTAAAGGCTAGAGGCATAGACTCACTGAAAGACTCGGACCTAATTATAGGTTCATCTCCTCACCACCACCTTACCACCATGTTACTAAAGTCTTATTTACAGAAGTTCCTTTACTTAGTATATCATGTCCAGCTATCAAGAAAAATTACAAGGCATACTAAAAAGCAAAAAAACACAATATGAATAGATAAAGGATCATAACCAGACATGGAAGGATGTTGGAGTTGACAAGGAATTTAAAGCAGCAATGATTAAACACTATAACAGAAATGAAGAATGCCTTTGATGGGCTTATGGGTAAGTGAGCTTAAGGATTTTTCAACAGAATTTTCCAAAACTGAAAGGCAAAAAGAACAAAGACTTGAAAAAGCAAACAGAAAACCAGAACAGAATATCCAAAGGCTGTGGGACAACGAAAGGTGTACCATGTGCATAATGGGAATGCCAAGAGGAGAAGAGAGAAAGGAACAGAGGAAATATTTGACACAATAGAGATGGAATTTCACCAAATTAATGTCAGATACCAAACCATGGACCCAGGAAGATCAGAGAACACCAGTCAGGATTAATACAGAAAGAAGAAGAAGAAGAAGAAGAAGAAGAAGAAGAAGAAGAAGAAGAAGAAGAAGAAGAAGAAACCTAGCATATCATTTTTAAGAAGGTAGGAAATTAAAAATAAAGAAATATCCTGAAAGAAATGTAAAAATCCTATAGAGAAACAAAGATAAGGATTGCATCCAACTTCTCTTCAGAAATTGTAAGAAAGAAAGAAATTGTAAGAATTGAAAGCAAGAAAGGAGTGGGATGAAATATTTAAAGTGTTGAGAGAGAAAAAACCCACTAATCTAGAATTCTGTACACTGTGAAATTATTTTTCAAACATGAAGGAAAAATAAAGACTCTCTTAGACTAACAAATATTGAGGGAATTTGTTGCCAGTAGATTTGCATTGCCAGAAATGTTTTAAAAAAAGTTCTTCAGAGAGATGAAATATAATATATAACAGCAAGTTGGATCTATATGAAGCAAAGGAAAGCATCAAAGAAGGATTAAATGAAGATAAAATAAAAGCTGACTTTTTTATTCTTTTTTTTTTAAAGATTTTATTTATTTATTTTTTTTTTTAGAGAGGGGAAGGGAGGGAGAAGGAGAGAGAGAGAAACATTAATGTGTGGTTGCCTCTCATGTGGTCCCCACTGGGGACCTGGCCTGCAACCCAGGCATGTGCCCTGACTGGGAATCGAACCTGCGATGCTTTGGTTCGCAGCCCGCCCTCAATCCACTGAGCTACGCCAGCCAGGGCTGACTTTTTTATTCTTAATTGATCCAACAGATACTAATTTGTTCAAAATAATAGTAGTAATATATTTAGGAATGTATTTTTATTATTTTGATATTACAAAGCACTCACATTACCCATAGAGTGGTACAGTGTTATTTGAAACTGGACTTCGATTAGTTGTAAATGCATATTGCAATCTCTATGGCAACCACACACACAAAAGATTTAAAAAGGAGTATAACCAATATGCTAAGAAAGGGGAAAAAATGGAATCATATAAAATGTTCACTTGAAACTACAAAAGGCAGAAAAGGAGTAGACAAAATATGAACCAAGAATAAGTGCAACAAATAGAAACCGTCATGAATATAGTAGATATTAATCCAACTATTTCACTCATCACTTTGAATGTCAATTGTCTAAATGCACCAATTAGAAAACAGAAATTGTTAGAGTGGATAAAAAATCAAGACTGAACTTATATTATTTGCAAGAAACTCTTTTTAAATTTATATTTAAAGACACATTAAAAGACACATAGATTAAAAGTAAATGGATGGAAACCTTTATCATTCTAACACTAATCAAAAGAAAGCAGGAGTAGCTATATTGATTTCAGACAGGAGACTTCAAGGCAAGGAAAGTGATCAGGGGTAAAGAAGGGCATTGCATAGTAATAAAGGTGTCACTTTTTAAGAAGACATGGTATTTCTCAACATGTATGTACCTAACAAAAGAGTGTCAAAATACATGAGGCAAAAACTGATAGAATATTGCAAAAAAAAAAAGATGAATTCACTGTTATAATTGGAGAGTTCAACACCCCTCTACTAGAAATGGACAGATCTGGCAGGCATAAAATCAGTAAGGACATAGTTGAACTCAACAACAGCATCAATCAACTAACTGAATATAATTGACATCTATAGACTACTCCATCCAGCAACAGCAGAATGTGCACATTCTTCTCCAGCTCACATAGAACATTCACCAAGGTGGAGTACATTCTGGGCCATAAAATACACCTTAATACATTCAAAAGAATAGAAGTCATGTAATGTCCACTCTTGGACCACAATGGAATTATCCACAAATCAGTAACAGAAAGGTACTGGAAAACTCCAAAGTATGTGGAGATTAACCAACACACTTTTATATAACACGTGGGTCAGTGAAGAAGTCACAAGAGAAATATTAAAATATTTTGAACTGAATGAAACAAAAACACAACTTATCAAAATGCAGATATGTGACATTCTGGAAAAGACAAAACTGTGAAAAAAAATCATGAGTAATTTCCAGGGGTTGGGGGTGACAGGTTGAGAAAAGGGGATTTTTAAGGCAGCAAAAATACTCTGTATGATTCCTTTGTGATGAATACATGTCTCCTATTTATCTAAACCCATAGCATGTACAACAGCAAGAGTGAGCCCTCAGGGAAACAATGGACTTTGGGTAATTATGATGTCAATGTAGGTTCATGGATTGTAAAAAATGTACCACTCTGGTGGGGGATGTTGACTTGGGGGGAGGGTCTATGCATGGGTGACTGCAGAGGAAATAGGGCAAAGCTCTGTACCTGCTGTGACCTTAAAATTTCTCTTAAAAAAAAGAACAAAGTCTTTAAACGTATTGATTGAAGGGCAGAAACCAAAACTTTCCATCAGTGATTTTACTGATGAACGTGGGAAGAGATGCAAAATTTCTGAATCATTTCCCTAAAACATGTTTAGAGTTTTAATAAAAGCCCCTACGGAGGAGGGAAGACATAAGTGACTGCCAAAAAGAGGCAGGAATGAATCTGGCTGGGGATGTTACTGAGACTTTTAAACAGGTGGATGGATCTCTGTAAACATTAGAGCAAGGTGATAGCAATGCTTTATTAATAACTTAGATATGTATAAAATTATCTGAATGATGTTGCATGTGCAGTTAGTATGAAAAGTTATGTATAAAACAAAGAAAAAATATACACATATCATAACTACCATTAACTGAGTTCCAGCTCAATGCTGGGCACTGTGTATACAATATATCTCACAATCTCAACCATTTAATAAAGGAGGTATAATCCTTGTTTTATTAGACAAAGAAATACTGAGAGGATTTTGTTAGACTTAATTAGATTTCCCAGGTGCCACTGAGGTTCTGAGATACCTGAATATGGCTCATCCCTCTGGCCACATCTGGGGAGAGGTCTGGCCCCCTGGCATGGGGAGCAGGAGAGGACATGGGCATGTTTGCCTGCTTCAGGGCTAATGTGATTTGTAGTGAGAGACTCAATGACCAGGCATCAATCATTTACATATCCCAGGCCAATATTTGGAAGATTGACAATTTCACAGCAAGAAAATAAATGTTGGTGCTGCTGGTTAAGATGGGTAAATAGCTAACAAAGAAAACAGAAATCTATTCCTAATAACATTCATAAAATAAAAATTTTAAGTACCTCAGTGTTCAAACAAACACAAAGCCAAATGTCTAAACTTTTATTTCTCATTATTCGTTGTTTCACCTTGTCTGATATTGTGGCTGACTGTGCAGTGTTTCACTTTGCCAGTGAAGGCGGAGTCTGCATGTGGGGGAGGGGTAGTCAAAAGAGTGCTGAAATCCAGATGCAGGGTTCTAATATCCACCCCTAGCACAGGGGGTGCGACTTCAAGAGAATCATTAAGGCTGCTGTTTCCACATGTCAGACACATTTACTGGTTTGAGAGATTCTGGAATTCCTTTCTAATTCTGCTGTTCTATAAATGTGCTTTAAGTCTCTCTATCTGCAGGGCCTCCATTTAATCACATCTTCAAAGTCCTCCCCTTTTGCTATGTAAAGTAACATATTCACAGTTTCTAAGGATTAAGATCCAGGACATCTGTGGGGGGCCAGGGGGTGGTGTGAATTAGTCTGCAAACCATATAGGTAAATGCTGGGCTGGCTGGCAAGGACTATGAGTGCTGGGGCTTGGATAAAGAGGCTGCTGTGGGCTGGTGCCCTGAGGCACCTCCTGGAGAAGGTGGGCCAGAGCCAGCAAGTGGCTACACAGGGGCAGTTGCAGAGTCCCTGATAAGGGAGTGTGTCTCATAGGGTGTGGCGCAGGGGGTGAGGAGACAAGACAACTCCTCCTGGTGTCTGGACTCTTGCTCTGTGCCTCTGGTGTCAGGAAGGGAGTCCTCCTGAATAGGACCCATGTGGCTGCCTGCATTCACCCCGCAGGCAGGTTGTGTCTAGAAATCATGAAATCTCAATGTAAGATGTTCCTCTTACCAAATGCCAATTTCTTTAGTGTCCTTCAATATTCCCATCCTGGTTTGCTTCACAGAAAGGGAGTCAACTGGTGTCCCTTTTGGTGAAACTCCAGTAGGGGTGGGGAAAGGAACACTTTGCCATCACATAACTCCAGGCCTTGACAGGTTATTATGAT
>JAPYXV010005963.1:0-10147 GCA_028533065.1 Trachops cirrhosus | reverse complement strand
AATGAAGGAGAGAATCCTAGAAGCAGCAAGAGATAAGGGGACAGTTACTTACAAAGGAGTACCCATAAGACTGTCAGCTGATTTCTCAAAAGAGACCTTACAGGTAAGAAGGGGCTGGAAAGAAGTATTTCAAGTCATGAAAGGCAAGTACCTACATCCCAGATTGCTCTATCCAGCAAAGCTTTCATTTAGAATGGAAGGGCAGATCAAGTGCTTCTCAGATAAGGTCAAGTTAAAGGAGTTCATCATCACCAAGCCCTTATTTTATGAAATGTTAAAAGGACTTACCTAAGAAAAAGAAGATAAAAAACATGTATAGTAAAATGACAGCAAACTCAAAATTATTAACAACCACACCTAAAACAAAAACAAAAACAAACTAAGCAAACAACTAGAACAGGAACAGAAATGGAGATCACATGGATGGTTAGCAACAGGGGAGTGGGAGGGGGAGAAAGGGGGGAAAGGTACAGAGAATAAGTAGCATAGATGATAGGTAGAAAATAGAAAGAGAGAGGGTAAGAATAGTATAGGAAATGTAGAAGCCAAAGAACTTATATGTATGACCCATGGACATGAACTAAAGTGGGGGGAATGTGGGTGGAAGAGGGTGTGCAGGGTGGAGGGGAGTGAAGGGGGGAAATGGGACAACTGTAATAGCATAATCAATAAAATAAATTTTAAAAATAAAAAAGCTGAAATTTTTTTTTAAAAGAAACCTTATAGGTGAGAAGGGGTTAGAAAGAAGTATTCAAAGTCATGAAAGGCAAGGACCTACATCCAAGATTACTCTATGCAGCAAAGCTTTCATTTAGAATGGAAGGGCAAATAAAGTGCTTCCCAGATAAGGTCAAGTTAAAGGAGTCCATCATTACCAAGTCCTTATTATATGAAATGTTAAAGAAACTTATCTAAGAAAAAGAAGATCAAAAATACAAACAGTAAAATGACAACAAATGCATAACTATCAACAACTGGACCTAAAGAAAAAGAAAAATAAAAACTAAGCAAATAACTAGAACAGGAACAGAACTAGAGAAATGGAGATCATAGCAAGGGTTTTCAGTGGGCAGGGGGAGGGGAGGAATGGGGGAGAAAAGTACAAGGAATAAGAAGCATAAATGGTAGGCATAAAATAGACAGGGGGAGGTTAAGAATACTGTAGGAAACAGAGAAGCCAAAGAACTTATATGTATGACCCATGGACATGAACTAAGGAGGTGGAGGAATACTGGAGGGTTAAGGGTTGCAGGGCAGAGGGGGAACAAAGGGGAGAAAAAAACTGGGAAAACTGTAGTAGCATAATCAATGAAATATACTTAAAAAAAGAAACAGTGATTAAGTGACAGATGCTATTGAAATCTCAAGTAAGACAAAGCAGAAAAGGCAGTTATGGAGGATACTGGTAATGTTGACAGGAACAGTATTTGTGAAGTAGTAGAAATATAAGCAGTGAATTGAGAAAAAGAGTTGAAATTGAGGAGGTAGGGGAAGCAGTATAGACAATTTTTGCAAGAAGTCAATTGTAGCCATTTGAATCTGAGAAGCTAGGGTTGCTAGCTTTTCTAGTTTCTCAAGACAACAGAATTTTTTATAATATTAATTGATGAGTTGGTACATTGTTAAAGAGTGCAGATCAACACTAAGAGTGTCAAAAACACATTTAGGAGTCAAGTTCAGCCATCAGGTTGTAAGTATCCCACTGCCATTCAGACGGCATGCTCCTAAAAAGTAATAAGTATCATGGCAGAACATGCTACGAGGCAGGAGAGTGAGTGCAGGGACACTTGGAGAGGCTGGAATGGGTAAAAAGTTAAGGAAAAGCCACTTAAAATGACCACAGAGATGACTTTCTCAAGGTCAAGATTGGGGAAGTGGGAAACAAAATTTTTTTGCAAACCCTGGGGCCATATAGCCTATCCTCCAATCTGGCACTGATCAACACTAACACCAATACTTTTTGATTGCTGTCTGGCCCTCTCATTAATGTTATTTTTTTTAATTTCTGTTGTTTAATATTTTATTTATTTATTTTCAGATAGAGGGGAAGGGAGAGAGAAAAAGAGGGAGAGAAACATCAATCTATTGCCTCTTTCGTGACCAGGCCTGCAACCCAGGCATGTGCCCTAAAAGGGAATCAAACCAGCAACTCTTTGGTTCACAGGCTGGCATTCAATCCACTGAGCCACACCAGCCAGGGCTCATTGATGTTACTTAGGTAGAAACGCCAGGTTGTTAAAGGCTTTTAATTCTAGTTTCTTTGAAGTTAGAACTTTATTCTGCAGGCAGTGGGAAATCATTGAAAGTCTTTGAACAAGAAAAAGATATAATCTAAGTAGATTTTAACAAGATTATTTTTCTTCAGCTGTGAACTGGACAGAGTCCAGCCAGGCTACTTTAGAAGCAGGAGGACCACTTAGAGACTTCCAGTTAGACACTAGGAGATAAAGACTGACTGGGTGTGGGGCATGAGAGAGAGAACAATAATGGTTAGGCTTCCATTAGTCTACATTAATAGTCTACATTATTTGAAGGTTGTGGGGGGGGTGTTGAAGGGGGAGGTGACAAGGGGATTAGGTGGACTAACATGATAAGATAGCCAATAATTTGGATAGCACCAAATAGCTTACAAATGCTTTCATGTTCGTTATCTCATTTGCCCAATGAGGCATTATGCCCATTTAAGAAATGGGAAATCAGAGGCTCAGAGAGGCTGAAAAATTTTCCCAAAGGTGACAGAGGATAATCTTAGCTACAGATGTCTTTACTCTGAAGTTTGGCAATGGCTTTCAGATACATTTGGGTTCTTGATGGTCTGTGGGCAGAAGTCAGCCTGTTTGCCTTTCAAAAGTCATGCTCTAAAACTTCAGTTTCTTAGAGGGATTAGCTGGATCCATTTCTTTGTTGCTGGCTGGTTTCCTGTGGTCCTTCTATGAGGCTAATAATTTGCATATGATAGCTAGAGTTTAAAAAAAAGACTCTATTTCTAACTCAGTTTTCTATTTGGAGAACATTTAGCATCCAGGTACACATGTACAGCTTCTCTAAAATAGAACATTAATTCTCTTGGTGAGATCTTTTTCATTATCTCAACCACAAGTTGATAGGCCCATGGTCCCGATTGTCAAACCAACGTGTGGGTTGATCCTAGTTTCCCAAATAACTTAAATATGGCTTTTTCTCTAGCATTAACTAAAAGAAACTTCCCCAAGAACTAAATTGGCAGCTATATTTGTAGTTAATGGAACAAAGGCTGACTCTTAGCCAAACCAAAATGGTAAACCGAAAGAATCCACGAAGTATGTGGGTGTGATGTTATCTTCCTGATGCAGTTTACCAAGTCTAAACATTCACTTAAACCTTTGGCTTCTTCCTAAGCAGGAATTTCTAAAATTTTGGAAGCAGCTTTACTTATAAGAAACCTTTATACTTTTCAGGTCTTTTGACTTTGAAAAGTTTGTGAATTCTAAGGGATTGAAACCCATTTTGAGTTAAATTAACAGCTGCCCTGATCATATAATGAAGTGATGACAAATGATAAAAGTGCTTTCCTAGTGTTTCATTTACTACAGATTTTCCCTTGCCATCAGAAAGTAGAGCCTTCCTATGAAAACTTTCACAAGCAAAAATGGCATAAAATAGGGGTGTCCAACCTGTGGCCCAAGGGCGATATGTAGCCCAGGATATGTGGCTATGAATGCAGCCCAACACAAAATCATAAATTTACTTAAAAACATTGTGAGAGTTTTTGTGATGATGTGTCGCAATGCCACATAAAATAAATGTACGTGCACTCTCACTATGTGTAGGCATAATTGCCTTCAGTGTTAAGGTGACTTGCGGCTTCCAATGTGTTATCTTCCAAGTGCAGACAGTGGAATTGACACCACCAGACGTTGCATGTGCTCGTGGTTAGCAAGGCAGTGATTATCAGTAATATTTCAGCGATTATCAATAATATTTCAACCTGCCATTGCAATGTTAGGCATTTAATGTTATTTAGAAGTCAGGTAAGCATTCTCATTTGAAGGGGCTTCCACACCTTAGAAGTGCCTCACACACTGTCTGCCACACTTTACAATTGGCCCTCACCCTCACCCTGCACCGGCAGCCCAGAGGGCTGTGGAAGGACCCAAATCTTGCTTTCTAGTTTCCTGTCAACTAATTTTCATAATAAAAGTAAATAAAATCTCTTATATATTATTATGTTTTCTAATCCCAGCATGGCTTCTACAGTGTCTCAAAAGAAAAAAGAACCCCCAAAAAGAAAAAGTATGGATGAAAGAAGATTGTTCAATGAAAAGTGGACAGATGATGACTTTTTTGTTGAGGCAAACAGTAAGGCACTCTGCTTAATTTGTAGGAAATTTGTGCAAGTTTTCAAAGACTATAATTTGAAAAGGCATTACATGCAAAAACATGCTGCCAAACTCAATGCATATGAAGGATTGTGTTGTAAGGACAAAATAGTGGAAATTAAAAAGTCTGTCTTCTCAACAAAAATATTTTCAATAAGTTATAACTTAGGTGGATTCCATTGTAAAAGCTAGTTATGTGGTAGCATATTTAATAGCAAAAATATCAACACCATTTACTGATGGTGAGTTTATTAAACAATGTATAGAAAGAGTGGCAGATAAAATTTGCCCTGAAAAAAAGGGGATATTTCTAAAATTTGTTCATTTCACCAGGTGAATTGCAGAAATTGTAAAATCTATCGAAAGAAGTTTGGAGAGTAAAGCTGCTAATTTTAAATTTATGCTTTGACAATAACACTGATGCTACAGATACAACTCAACTTGCCCTTTTTATTATTTTGATGACAAATATAACTCACTGAAGAAATGGCTTCTTTAGTGCCATTAAAAGACACAACTAAATCAAGAGATTTATACAAAGCAGTAAAAAATATGTTAAAGCAGTTTTCTTTGTCCATTGTCAACACATCTGGTATAGCTATTGATGATGCCCCGGTGATGGCAGGTGAAAGAGAGGGGCTTGTAAAATTAATAGAAGATGATGCAATTGCCACTCAAACTCATGTTTGATAAAGTATCATTATATAGTACATCAAGAAAATTTATGCACAAAAGCTTTAAAAATGGATAATGTCATGCAAATCATCATCAAGACTGAATTTCATAACAGCCAAGGGACTGAATCATGGCCAATTCCAGGAATTCCTTAAAAGTATTGATGCTAACTATGGCAACATCATTCACTTTTCAAAAGAAGGTGGCTAAGTCAAGGCCAAATGCTGAAAAGATTTTATGATTTGCAATCTTATCAAGTCATTTATGGTACCAAAAAACCAAATTTGTGTTGGAACTTGATAATGAAAACTGGCTTACAGATTTAGCATTTTTAGTGGATTTAATTGTTCATTTAAATGAATTAAACATGTGTCTTCAAGATGAAAACCAACTTATCAATACCATGTTTTAAACCATAACAGTGTTCCAAATGAAACTGAAATTATAGCAAGCTCAAATTAGGCAAACAATTTTATGCATTTCAACACATTGGCAAAAGCAGCAAAAATATGCAGCTTGCTTTTCAGTTTGATAAAGAATTTGAAAACAGATTTCAAGATTTGTGGAAAAATAATCAATATTTTGCTATATTTGTGACTCCATTTTTAGTTGACATAAATATGTTACCTGTCAATTTTCAATTGAATGCTTAGAGCTGCAATCTGCATTCAACTTAAGGAAAAATTTGAGAAGGTAGGGGCTTAAGTAGATATACTTTGCCTCCTTGCATAACCAAAAGAAGGGCTACAACAAATTTAAAAACAAAAAACACAGATCTGCCAGAAAATCAAACTGTATCGATGTCTGAAAATCAAGGAGTTAAAGAAGAAACATTCATCCAGACTGGTAGGAGGGGTGGAGACAGGTAACCAGGGTAGAGAGGACGGGTGGCAAGACGGCAGCTGGAGGTCCCACATTTGCATGCGGATAATCCAGGAGGAACAACTGGGAGCCAGGCAGACTGTGCAACCCAGGGTTCCAGTGTGGGAAATAAAGCCTCAAAACCTCCAGCTGTAAAACTCTGTGGGGGTTATGACAACAAGAGTGACTCCCAGCCTCACAGGAGAGCTCATTGGAGAGACCCACAGAGTCCTGGAACATACACAAACCCACCCACCCAGGAATCAGCACCAGAAAGGCCCAATTTGCTTGTGGGTATCAGGGGAAGTGACTGAAAGCTGGCCCAGAGCCAAGCAAGCAGCATTGTTCCCTCTTGGACCCCTACCCCACATACAATGCCACAATGCAGCAATGTGAGTTGCCCCACCCTGGTGAATACCTAAGGTTCCACCCCTTACAACATAACAGAAACCTGGCCCAAATGAAAAAACAGACCAAAGCTCCAAAAATAGAACTAATCAATGAAGAGATAGTCAACCTTTCAGATGCAGAGTTCAAAACACTGGTAATCAGGAATGGTTCCTGGCTCACAGAAATAGTTGGGTATGGTTGCAAAGTAGAAGAAGTGAAAGCTCTGCAAAGTGAAATAAAGAAAAATACATATGGAACCAACACTGAAGAGAAGGAAACCGGGACTCAAATCAGCAATTTGAAGCAGAAGGAAGAAATAAACATTCAACAGGAACAGAATGAAGAAACAAGAATTAAAAAAATATGAAGAAAAGCTTAGGAACTCTCTGGGACAACTTTAAGCACTCTAACATCCAAATCATAGGGGTGCCAGAAGGAGAAGAGGAAGAGCAAGAAACCGAAACCTTATTTGAAAACATATTGAAGGAGAACTTCCCCAGTCTGGCAAAGGAATTAGACTTCCAGGAAGTCCAGGAAGCTCAGAGAGTCCCAAAGAAGTTGGACTCAAGGAAACACACACCAAGGCACATCATAATTACATTACCCAAGTTTAAAGGTAAGGAGAGAATCTTTTTTTTTTCTACTTAATAATTTCTGTGTTTTATTGCAAATTCTTTTTTTAATTTTTTATTTTAGTTTATTCAGTACAGTTTCTATCCTTTATTCCTATTCCAGCCCACCCACCCATCTCTCCCCTCCTCCCTCCCATTTCCAACACCCCTAGTTTTGTCCATGTGTCCTCTATATTTGTTCCTGTAAACCCTTCCCTTCTCCCCTGAAATTCCCGAAATTCCCTCCCCTCTCCCCTCTGGTCACTGACAACCTGCCCTCTATTTCAGTGTCTTTTGTTATATTTTACTTGTTTCTTTGTTTTGTTGTTTAAGCAGCAAGAGAAAAGGAGACAGTTAACCTATTTAGGACTGCCCATAAGACTATCAACTGATTTCTCTAAAGAGAACTTGCAGGTAAGAAGGGACTAGAAAGAAGTATTCAAAGTCATGAAAGGCAAGGACCTACATCCAAGATTGCTCTATCCAGCAAAGCTATCATTTAGAATGGAAGGTCATTAAAGTGCTTCCCAGATAAGGTCAAGTTAAAGTAGTTCATCATGACCAAGCCCTTATTATATGAAATGTTAAAGGGACTTACCTAAAAAGAGAATTTGATCAAAAATATGAACAGTAAAATGACAAAAAGTCACAACTATCAACAACTGAACCTAAAAAAATAAACAGGAAGGAAAACATACTGAACAAACAAGTAGAACAGCAACAGAACTACAGAAATAGAGATCACATGGAGGTTATCAGTTAGGAGGGGGAGAGGTTATAGGGGAAAAGGTACAGGTAATGAGAAGCGTAAATGGTAGGTACAAAATAACAGGAGGAGGTTAAGAATAGTATAGGAAATGGAGAAGCCAAAGAACTTATATGTACGACCCATGGACATGAACTAAGAAGGGCGGGAGGGCGCAGAGTGCTGGAGGGAAGGGTGGTGCAGGGTGGAGGGGAATAAAGGGAAGGAAGAAAATGGGACAACTATAATAGCATAATCAATCAAATATATATATATATATATACTTTTAAAAAAGAAAGATTTTTTTCATGTCTCCTTACTGGACTTTTATAGTCTCTATCTTCCATAGACACCTTTCCCTTGCTTCACAATTACACCTTATTCATGTCATCATTATTTGGCAGCATCTACATTTGCAAGCAACTATTTTCAAAAGTGAAACACATTAAGAGTAAAATTAGAACAAAAATATCTGATGAGCACCTTAAGAACTCACTGAGAATCGCAACTACTTCTATCAAACCAGATATTCATGCAGTGGTTTCTCAAATATAATGTCAAACATCCCACTAGTTTTATCTTGCCCTCTTTATTTTACTTTTATAATAAAAAATATATTTAAAAATCCATGATATTTTATTACTTAGATATGTACATTTCCCATATTAGTGATCACAAACTTGGAATGTGCTCAGTGATTTTAAAAAATTATCGAAAGGGCCATTGCATAATTAGAGTTATTATGTGAACACTTTTTTGTTTATTATGACAGATATCATGAAAATTATGCACAGAGCTTTTCTTCGTTCATCAGTTTTCATTAGTGTTTGTGTTTTACTGTGTTGTTCTTCCAGTGTTTGGCCAGAGATGCCGGAAGACTGAATACCCCTGGCATGAAACAAAGAAGCAGTTACCTTAGGATACATCTTGCTAACGGATGCACAAAATAAATTGAGTTAAATAAAGCATGGAAGCTCACAGACACAGGTCAAAGCTATGGGGCTTGGTGCTGAGATGCTGAGTGTGGCTCCCTGGGAAGGAGCTTGGTGGTACCACTCTTGATGCTCTGGGTGCACCCTGCTTCCGTGAGGGCTTGCTGTGAAACAAATGCTGAATGCTGTTTTTGCTTTTTGCCCTTTTTCATTAAAGCAAAAATCCTCTTTTGATATCTTTCAGTTAGCAAAAGCAGGTACTAATGTAGGTGCTTCGTAAAAGTGAAGTGGCTTAATGTGAACTTTGGAAAAGCAGGAGACACCTGTGTACAGACTTAGATAGCAGTTAAATAATTAAAACTTGAGTTTTACTGCCATCTTGTGGTACATTTTATTGCAAATTTAAATGCCCTACAATACACTTGTTAGGTCCAGAGGGTTACCCTTAAAAACGCTGTAAGCCCTGGCTGGCGTAGCTCAGTGGATTGAGCGTGGGCTGTTAACCAAAGCATTGCAGGTTTAATTCGCAGTCAGGGCACATGCCTGGGTTGCAGAGAAACACTGATGTTTCTCTCTCTCTCCTTCTCCCTCCTTTCCCCTCTCTAAAAATAAATAAATAAAATCTTTAAAAAAAAAAAACGCTGTAAAACACCAGGTGGCTCAGGTGCTTAGTTTGCAGGAGCATTGTCCAATACACCAACAGGTGGCAGGTTCCATCCCTGGGCAGAGATGTTTTTCTCTCTCTTCCTCCATCTGAAATCAATGAACATATCCTAGGGTGAAAATTTAAAAAACAAAAACAAAAAACTTTGTAAAATGCAACATACAAGGACCTCCCATACTCCTTACAGGCTAAGAAAAAAATTTTTTTAACTTAAATGTGGAAGGGAGATCTCAACAGAAAGTCTTTAAACCCCAGAGGCTTCTTTTCTCTCTCTCTCTCTCTCTCTCTTTTTTAAATGTATTTTATTGATTATGCTATTACAGTTGTCCCATTACCCCCCTTCATTCCCCTCCACCCTGAACACCCTCTCCCACCCACATTCCCCCCCTTTACTTCATGTCCATGTGTCATAAGTTCTTTGGCTTCTACATTTCCCCTACTGTTCTTGCCCTCCCCCTGTCTATTTTCTACATACCATCCATGCTACTTATTCTCTGTACCGTTTCCCCCTCTCTCCTCCTCCCACTCCCCTGTTGCTAATCCTCCATGTGTTCTCCATTTCTGTGGTTCTGGTCCTGTTCTAGTTGTTTGCTTAGTTTCTTCTTGTTTTTGTATTAGGTGCAGTTGTTAATAAGTGCGAGTTTGCTGTCATTTACTACACATGTTTTTTATCTTCTTCTTCTTAGGTCTCTTTAACATTTCATACAATAAGGGCTTGGTGATGATGAACTCCTTGAACTTGACCTTATCTGAGAAGCACTTGATCTGCCCTTCCATTCTAAATGAAAGCTTTGCTGGATAGAGCAATCTGGGATGTAGGTCCTTGTCTTTCATGACTTGGAATACTTCTTTCCAGCCCCTTCTTGCCTGTAAGGTCTCTTGAGAAATCAGCTGACAGTCTGATGGGAACT
>JAPYXV010005962.1:0-10151 GCA_028533065.1 Trachops cirrhosus | reverse complement strand
AGTAATGAATATCAAATTTAATCTCCTTCTACCTTTCTTTCTGGAGATTAAGATCTATGTGTCAATGGAATACTACACGGCAGAGAGAAAGAAGGAGCTCCTACCCTTTACAACAGCATGGGTGGAACTGGAGAGCATTATGCTAAGTGAAATAAGCCAGGCGGTGAGGGACAAATACCATATTACCTCACCTTTAACAGGAACGTAATCAACTAAAAAAAGCAAGAAAAATATAACCAGAGACATTGAAATTAAGAACAATCTGACAGTAACCAGAGGGGAGGTGGGAGGGGATATGGGGGGAATAGTTTTTGGGAGTAACTATAAAGGACCCATGGACAAAACCAAGGGGGTGTGGAAGCAAGGGAGGGAGGTGGGTTTGGCTGGGGTAAGGGGAGAGTGGTGGGGGTAAATGCAGACAACTGTAATTGAACAACAATAAAATAACTTAAAAAATCTTTGTGTTAGACTGTCTACTGACTATCACCACTGTTATGTAATTCTTCTCCACATACTTCAGACTCAACAGATTTAATACCAAATTAATTATCACTCCTATCTTAACCTATCTCACATATATGTATCTGTTTTTGGCAGCACCACCTAACCAGTTTCTTAGGCCAGGAAACTAGGAATCGTTCTTTAATTCTCTTTTTCCAATATTCTTTTATATTCCATACCCAAGTCTATCAATACAGCTCTGAAACATCTATCACCATTCCCTTCTCTTACTCTCCTGGACTACTGGTTTCATGCTCTCCTCCATATTTTACTCAATGATTATGAGATTTCCATAATACAAATCTGATCATGTCTTTCCCCCACTTAACACTTGCTAATGATTTTACTTTGGCTATAGGATCAAGTTTGAACTGATCAGTAGGCTTCACCTAGCTCTCTGAGAGTATCTTCTGCTACTCCTTCTCACATACCTTTGACTCCAGCCACACAAAACTGTCTGTCCCCAGCACACCTCCGACTTTCCTCATGCCTTTCTCTTGTTCTTGGATATCTCCACTTGATGCCTAGTCTCTGCTTATGAAAGCTACTTCTTTTTCAAGTTGCAGGTCAAATGTTACTTTCCTTCTCTACAGCTCTTCCTGACTTCTACAGGTAGAATCAAACCCTCTTGCTACTGTGCTCCCATGGTCCCAGAGTTGTCTATAGTTCTATACATACATTGGAAATAGTTCTTGTCTCAAGGTATTGTTATTGTTTGTTTTTACAAATAAAAAAATCTTGGGGATAGGAAGATGGGTCTTATCCACTCTTCCCTTATCCTAAACACTTTTAATAGTACTTGGCAGTTAGATGCTTTTTAGAGAATGCTCATTAAATCTGTGTTTAATTGTTAAATCCATGTAATCGTGCAGTCCCTATGTTAGGCCCTGGGAATTCAAAAATGAGCCAGCAAAGCCTCATTCTGTGTATCATGGAGCCAACCATCAATGCTTAGACTGGGTGGGGGGATACACACACAAAAAATGCAGAATTCCAATGTAACACGGTAGGTGTGCAGTTTAAATTTAAATTTTCAGACAGCATAAAATAGAGGTTAAGAGCATGGCCTCCTCTCTGGAATGGAACTAGCCTGGATTTGAGCCTTGCTTCTACAACTCATTAGTTGTGTTGTTTTAGACAATTTATTTAATGTCCCTGTGTCTTGATTTCCTCATCTGTAAAATGTAAATTATTATGGTCTTTACCTCAGAGGGCTATTGTGGGGATTATGTGAGTTAATATCTGTAAAACACTTAGTGTCTGGTATATACTAAATGCTAATAAACTAAATTAAATTAAATCTAGTGGAGAGTACAAAGAAACTTAAATTACTTCATTTGAGGGATAATGTATCTGGCATTGTTCCCTCCTTACCAACTCTGCTTTCCCCTCCTCATAATGACCTCCCCAATTCCTGTCACTTTAAGTTCATGGCATGTTTGAGAAAAGAGAAGAGGAAGGTATGGTGGAAATACCTTCCTGCAGGGTGGATTGTACAATCCAGCATCCTGCCACTCTGTCTACTTACCTACCTCACACCCAGAGCCTCAACATTGCTCAGGGCCAGTCACCTCTATGTGGTTAAGGCTGAGTCATGGGGCACTGATAAGTGGGTCTTAGGTACTTCTCTGTCCTGTTACCAGTGTCATCTCTCTTCCATCTCTCACTGGGGATGGCTCAGTCCATACTTAACTGATTTTCTCACAGAAAACACTGTGCAGGCCCTTGGGACTTGCAGGCAGACATTTTGCAGGGCCTTTGACAACCTCTGACCAAATGGACTCCTTGGCCCCAGCCAATCCCTCCCTTGTTATGTCTTTTCCTCTGGCTGCCACCCTTGTGGGGCCTCTGTGCCCAAGAGTGTCAGGGGAGAAAGGGGAAAAGAAGAGAAAAATAGCTAATAGCTTTAGTAATTATTTGTGTATTGCTTTATTTATTTCCTGAGACAACTGTTTTTGCCATATTGCTGGAATGTGTGTCTGTCTTCTCAGATGTGTCAGGCTAATTAAGTCACTGCTTCAATGACTCTAGAACCACATCCCTGAGACTTCATCCTAATTGTTTCTGCCTCCCCAGCTTGATGCCAGGGATTTCATGCCTGTCTGGAGGCTACAACTGGCCAGTGGAAAGGTATGTGGTCTCAAGAACCTTGCCCTCTGCCCTGGCCACCTCCACTACTCTCCTGTCAGAGGTCTTGTGGCCTATTGAAGGCTCCAGGGAGAGCTGGTAAACTCAGCCTTTGCCAGAGATGTGTAGGGACATGGACTCAGAGATGAGGCATGTCAGAGGGACTGGGAGGAGCACCAAATGCACCCCACCTGACCGTTAGCTGTCAAGATCACTGAAGCCTTGAGCCTCCTTTGAGAAGTTCACCAGATCTCTTTAGTTGCCAGAGTCCTAGTAATCCTTATATCTGAACAGGAAATTTATAAGCCTATTCATAAATATTTTTTCTTCTTACTCTTAAAACAGTTTGGTGTGGTTGACAGTATTATTTTATAGGTAAAAAAATGAGGCTTAGAGAGGTTAAGACAGTTGCTCATAATATGGTAACCCTGACCTTTACATTCCAAGCCCACGCTCTTTTCAACATTCCAGGGATGTGTCTATGCTTTCCCCTTCATCCTTAGAAAGGGTACAGATGAAATGCTTTAACAGCCTACCCTTTATGTGCCCTTCTCTCCATTTATATTGTCTCCCCTGCAGTCTCCAATGTTCTCTAGCTATACATGAGGCCTGAGCAATGCCCAATACTTTAATTTCCCTTTCTTCCCTCCCAGCAAGAAAAAGAGTTGAGGAATCTGATTACTACTATTGAGCTGATGACTGATCCTTGGTAGCAGGCCTTATATGCAAGTCCCAAGGAGTTCATCTTTTGAACAAGGACTGAAACTTAATAGAACCAATGCCCAGCTGATGGAGACTCAGACACTAAGGTCAGCTGGTAGTGAAGACAGTATTTTAAATGTGAAGGTAGCTGGAACTGTCTATTTCAAATACTGCTCAGTTTCTACTTGAGCAAAGAGAAGGATGTGAAGTTCTTGCTTCTGACATGTGCCTGAAAGGGCTCAGTCAGTGCTGCTGCCTTTCTGGCTGGTGAGCAGCTGCAGGGAGACACACACATTAGCAGAATCTCCATTGCTGAGACCATATGGGACTCTATTCTGGGTAGAGGACCAACTGTTCCAGGAGAATATAAGTAGGAAAGACCCTGAGTTGAAAGTAGAAGGTCATGGGTTCTCATTCCTGGTTTGCTGTTGCTTCATTGAGTAAATGCCTTTACCTCTCAGGTCCCTTTTCTTACCTGTAAAATGGAGTGAAGCTCTCTCAAGTGGAAAATGAGCATCTGGAGAGACCATATACTTTCTGAACACAGTATCCTGTTTGAGGATGAGACAACAAACTTGTGACTTCTCCAAAGTCATGACCAGTAAGTGGTAGAGCAAGCCCAATTTTGTTCATGTTTTAGGGTCATTACATATTAAATGGAAATGATGATAAAGATGATGGTGATAGTGACAATAATGGCTGCTAATGAGTATTTATCATAAGCCAAACTTTGTGCTAAGCACTGTTATTTAACCCTCACAACATCTTTGTAGGGAGAGTGCTATTATTCTCATTTTACAAATGCTAAAAGCTGAGGCTCAGTGGTTGAATGCCTTGCTTAAGGTCACACTCATAGGAAATGGCAGAGCTAGTGCTCAAACCTGGGACTCTTGACCTCTAGGTTAGTGCTCCTGACACCATAGTAGTGTGCTTAAAATCCTAGATGAGAAAGTACATTGGGAATGTGCAGTGCTTATTGCAAACAGGTCCTCTATGACACTTTATAAAGCCCGCCAAATGAACCTGGCAGCCTCTAAGGAGAATGCACACTTGTTTGGGCACCAGGCCAGAAGGTCAGAGCAAGATGGAGCAATGCCTACAGGACACCTACTTTCACCAGCAGGAGGCTCAAACTCTGAGAAGGTAGTGTGTTTAGAATCCTCAGACTGTCTCTGTCATTGAATCAGCTGACCTTCACATTACCAGAGGACTCAGTACTCAGTGGGCACCTGTTTGAGAGTAATTGTTCCATTTATTTATTACCATCTTGACTTCTGAAGTATTTGTTCCCTGAATCTTCAGCCTTTTCAGGCAACTAGGGAGACACGTCCCTTTTCCCCACCACTGCTCCATCTTTAGTTTGCCCAGACAGAAGTTGGCCTGTTATCTCTGTCACTTTACCTCCTGAGTCTCAAGGGAACCAAAGCTAACACACTAGCTATTGTAGCATTTTATTTGGAACTATGCTGAGACACCAAAAAGCTTGCATCTTGCATCTTGTAAATTAAAAGGGATTTTATTGTTGGGTTCAGTGTCCTGATAGGTACTCAAGCCAGCTCTAGCACTAGTCCCCTTTTTTCAGCAGTATCATTCTCTCTCCATAAAAGTCACAGCTTATGCTCCTTCTGAGAGCTTTCCAGTGTACCATTTGTCTATTATCATGTTGCAAAGAGAATTCAAGGAAAGAAATCCAGAAATGTCTGGGGAGGCTGTGCCATCATGCAAACTAGATACCATAACAGGTAGGACAAAGATGAGCAAGCTGCAGAGACTGCTGATGAGACAGTGGTTCCAGGGGCAGACTGATATGGAATCAAGTGGTTTCCAGTGGTGGCGTTGAATTTTCCAGGTCTTTCAGCACACTTGCAAGTCCTGACTCAACCAAACCTTCCATTTTCTAGATTTTTTTTCCAGGCTTTTGAGCACCTCCAGAACAAGTCACATGGCTATGCAGACTGGTGGACCCAAGTTCAGAGCTTCCAGGCACTATGTGAGGCACTTTATATGAATTGTTTCATTTGATCTTTGCAAGAACCCTATGAGGTAAATACTGTCATAATCTCCATTTTATGGGCAGTGATGATTAGAGTTTTTGAGTGACTCATCCAAAGTCACATAGTAGAGCTTGGATTTAAACTGAGGTAATCTGACATTAGAGCCCATACTCTAACTTAGGGGCCCACACTTGTTCTGTAAGGGCCTAGAAGATAGTAAAGGTTTCAGACTTTGAGTGCCATAGATCTATGTGCTATAGTGCTATTGCTCAGCTCTGCCATTGTGGTATGAAAGCAACCACAGGCAATATATGAATGAATGAGAATGATGTCGTGCCAGTAAAATTTTATTCATGCATACTGAGATTGAATTTCCTATAATTTTCACAAGTCATGAAATATTTTTCTTCTTTTGATTTTTTCTCAAGCACTTAAAAATGTGAAGGTCATTTTTAGCCTGAAGTCCATACAAAAACCAGCAGTGGGCCAGCTTTGGCCCATGGCTATGGTTTGCTGACACCTGCTCTAACCAGTACATTACTCGGGGCTTCTCCAATTGTTAAACCCAATGGTCACAGCATTTAATGTTGATGGTATATCCCCCTTTACTCCTCCTATGATTTTGAATTCAACATCGACACCCACTTTTCCATCTACTTTTATGTTCCCTTAGTCTCTTATGAAAGCTTTTTTTCTCCCACCTACCTTTCAAATATTCATATTTCCAAAGATTAATAGTTGACTTATTTCTTCCTTTACTGTGCTACAGTAATCGATTCTACTTCAATAACTAACACTTGTTGTTAATGTAGTAAATTTGAGATAGGCTTTGGAATTTTACTTGCCTGGGTGTAAATACTGCTCCAATAAATACTGCTTGTGTAACCTCATAGGGTTGTTGTGAAGATTAAATAAATTATTTGAAAAAGTCTTGGAACCAAGTTTTTAATATAATAAAATATTAGTGTCATCATTGTTATTGTGCTACTATTATGAGATATTGACTTCCTAATCTATATCTCCAGTTCAGACTTGCATTTTGAGTCCTAGACCCAAATATTGTATTGTCTATTTAGCATATGAACTTGGATATCCCACTGGCATCTTGACCTCAACATGTCCCAAACCCTACCCATCATCTCTTTCTGACCCTCACATCTCCTCACCCTAACCTGCTATTTTCCCTCCATCATTCTTAATTCTTGTTAAGAGTAACACTATCTTGTCAGTCACTTACTTGAGAAAGCTGGGAGTCCAGCATCATAACAGAAAAAAATGACATGAATATCTAGCTTTAAAGCCAAGATGAGATTGAACTTTTTAAATCCTCCACAGTTGGAACTTGAGACTAGCTATGTGGTTGATTTGAAAATTTTCCTCTTTCCTTTCCTAATCTTCTCCCCTTCACTCTTATCAGATTGATCCTTTTTCTCTCCTTTAAATTCAATGTGCCCACTTTCTAATTCCTCACCTGTGATTACACAGTTCTTCTCATCTGAAATGTACCTCCCGATATATCTCCAAATGTTGTACATCATTCAAGAACTAAAACACCCATGAAGACTTCTTTACTTCTCTAGTCAAAAAATAAGATATATTTTGGAAGTGAGAGCTTATATTTTAAAATTGAATTTCTTTATTGTATATTTCATACTTTATAATGTTTTCTGTCACATATCTATATATCATATTGTTTCAATTAGATTATAAGCATCTTAAGTTCACAGAGTATGGAATGTTCTTGTGAATTTTCCATAGTGCCTTGTACAGGTCTTCTTTGGCCTTAATCACTCATTCTCTAGCTCCTCTCCCTCTAGTAAATGTGGACCACAAGGTTCTATTTCATCTGCTTTTCTTCTTTTCCTAACTTTCTTGAATATTTTAAACCTATTTTTCAGAGATAAATTTTATAGTTATATCTATGACTTCCCTAATTTTCATTTCATTTCCTAACGTCTCTCTTAAGCTCCATTTCCACATCTCAACTATATGATGGGCATTTTCACAAGGGTGCCTTACCTGACCTTAAAACTTCATGCTAAATCAAAATCTCAACTCATCATCTTCCCTTCTTACCCAACCTTGACATTTCCTTATAGCATCAACATTCTTTTTTACCTGGATAAGAATTATAGTTGTCTTTGACTGCATTCATCACACATATACAACTATTCACCATCATATATCTACTGTTCCTTTATGGTATCATTTATGCCCCACCCTTTTAAGGTCCACTACTACAGTAACAACAGCAATAATAGTAATTATAATGGTAAACATGGATGGAGTGTTTGTTATGACCAGGTACTAGGCTAAGTGCTTTAAATCATTTCATCCTCATCATAGTCCCATGAGGTAGGTATTCTTACTATCCTATTTTCATAGGTGAGAAAATTAAGACTCTAGATAGCAGAGCTAGAATCACAAAAAAAAGGGTTTAGACTCAGATTCTCACCTTAACTACATTGTTACTTACTCCATATTCCTAGATTTCTGTAATTGTTTCCTAACTGGTATGCCTGCCATCGCATGCTCTTCTGTCAATCTTTCCTGCATACAAGTTCCAGAATAATCATCTGCAAACATTGCTATCATTATTTCATTTTTCTTCTCAAAAATTCATTGCTATCTCTCTTTCATCTACTAAATTATATCTTTCAACAGCCAACCATACAAAGTCCTCTACACTGTTATCACAACCTAAATTCTCAGCTTTATTTTTGGAAGTGTATGCGTTCTTTGTCATTAACTTCGCTCTGACTTCTGGTGACTCTATGGATGAGTGCTATCCACAATGTCTTGTCCTCAACAGCCCTGCTCAACTCCTGTAGACTTGTGCCTATAGCTTCTTTAATAGAGTCAATCTATCTCATGTTTGGTCTTCCCCTTTTCCTGCTGCCTTCTATTCTCCCAGCACTATTGTCTTTTCCAAAGAACACTATCTTCTCATGATGTGCCCAGAGTAGAGGAGCTTCAATTTTGTCATTTTTGCCTCCAGCAATGTTTCAGGCTTAATTTGCTCTAGGACTCACTTGGATTGTCTTTTTGGTGGTCCAGGATATTTGTAGCACTTTCCTCCACCATCCTATTTGAAATAAATCAGTGAATATTGAAATAAATAAAATAAATTTTTCCTACTAGCCTCTACACTGTCAAACTTTCACATCTGTACCTGAATATGTTTCCATGAATAAACTACACTCTCCGATTCAGTCATCCTATAGTTTCATTTCATGTTTACCCTTATCATTCTACTCACTTCTGACCATGTCATGAGGTTCTAGGGGAAAAAAAGGATGGATATGCATGTTTGTACCCCACAGTGCCTCCCACTTAGTCCAAAATCAGTGAATATTTGTCAAGTGATTGATAGTAAGGATTCAGTTACCACTTGGAGGATCTCATTGTTTAATTACACCTTAACACTCTCCTCTTTATTTCCACCCCATTATCCATCTCATTTTTCCCCTTGGCACAATTACTTTACAACAACTGTGAAAATATTCTCTTCTACAACACCAACATCTTAGGAAAATCTTTACCTATGCATCACCACTTCACTGGCTTTTCCCTCGTTTTATCCCCAAACTTACCTTCCCGTCAGTCTTTCTTCATTGCTTGGTATTTATCAGTAGACTAGAAGTTACTAATATAGGAAAAGTTTCTGGGGATGACCACTGTGTAATGACAACAGCACACTCTGTAGCGTAAAGTTCTATGGTGGCTCTTGAGGTGAAATGTTGTGTGTAAACTGCAGACTTTCAGGCTATATTCTGTTCCTGAGTGATTGCATCCAAAAGATGGCAATGGAAGTGATGATTGGGAAGCCCCATTCCAAATCCAGGTGTCATAAATCTCCAGATGGTCTTGAATCACAGAGAGAGAGAGAGAGAATCCCCATTTCTATTGGATTTTTAAGCTTTTCTTTGGATCCTTGATGCTTTTCTAGGCATTGCCATAGATTAAAGACCACAATGCCAAAGAACAGCATGGGATTCCCTTACAGTTTAGGATCATTAAGGCTTTATGTTTAGAAGGTTAATTTATTTATAAGGGTTATTGTTAATATCTGGACAGTGATTCTAATCACTCAAACTTTTGAACATAAATATTCTGACAAATATTTATCAAACTTTCTGACAAAAACCCCAAGCAAGAAAAATTTTTACATTGTACCCAATGTACACACAAATATGTACAAATGTGCACACATAGACACTCATACACACATTACTGAACAAAAGTTCTCATGAAACAATGTTTATTCTTAATACATGATACTCACATTTTTCTTTTAATCTATTTTATTTAAAAATAGTGGTGGTGATGAACTACTAAACCAATTTCACAGTGAATAATGAATCATTGCCCACATTTTAAGAAACACTGCTTTAAAGGATGAAAACAAAAAAGAAGATGGAAATATGTTCTATTTTGTGCTATTAGAATGCAAATATATACTGCATGAAGCTGCTATGCTGGGAAGAAGCAGTACTTCAGTTACAGCTAAACACCATTATCCATACATAGCAGGAATAACAAAAATAATTAATGTGGTGTAATGATCTTGGTATAAGATTTATTCAATTCTTTGTTTAAAACAAACTCATAATCTTTTATTTTCTGTGCCTGTTTCTATAGAACATGCTATCTAACTGTATGGTAGCCAATATTTATAATTATGCAAAAGTTACATGTTCTTTTGCAAGTTAGATTGTTTATTTATAATACTATTACCTTATTACTATATGTAATAATAATAACTGTAGTTCATGAATTTGTTTTGGGTTTTTTTCCCAGCAGGTACACTTTGGACATTTCTCTCTT
>JAPYXV010005961.1:0-10151 GCA_028533065.1 Trachops cirrhosus | reverse complement strand
CTGAATTCCAGCACACTCACTCTCCAGTACACACTCTCCAGCACACTCACTCTCCAGTACACACACTCTCCAGCACACACACTCTCCAGCACACTCACTCTCCAGTACACACACTCTCCAGTACACACTCTCCAGCACACACACACTCCAGCACACTCACTCTCCAGCACACACACTCTCCAGCACACTCACTCTCCAGCACACACACTCCAGTACATTCACTCTCGAGTTCACTCACTCTCCAGTACACATACTCTCCAGCACACACACTCTCCAGTACACACACTCTCCAGTACATACAATTTCCAGCATACACACACTCCTGCACACACCCTCTCCTGCACACTCACTCTCCAGCACACACACTCTCCAGCACACTCACTCTCCAGTACACACACACCCCAGCACACACACTCTCCAGCACACACACTCTCCAGTACACACACTCTTCAACCACATCCTCTGTATATTCATTTAGAACACTCTGCCCACCCCTGCCTACCTCGTAACCCCCTCACCCCACCCTGCAATCTCCTGACCTTTCTCCTTACCTACCTCCCTGTCTCAGATGAGGACCATCTGGCACCTTTGCCATCCTCTCCTTGGTTCCTGTCCTTCCATCCAACAAACCCAGACCATGGGTCACTCCCGACTTCTCTGCTCCTACCATACCTGCCAGGCTGCTGGAGAAGCGTGTGACCCACCAGGCAGGCAGCCTCACCGCATATGGAAATCTCTAGCTGCGGGCAGAGCACATGCTGTGTGGCTGTCCTTCATTTGTCCTGGACCTTCTTCCTCTCCCAGTCTCCTCACCAGCCATGCTAGGGCTCCCCCCTCCCCCAAGGCCTGTCCTCCTCACTCTTAGCTGATGTGTTTACCTCCTGCCTCACAGAGAAAGGAGAAGACCTCACACATTGTCAGCTTCTCATCCCCACGTGTGTCAGGACTTCCCAGGCTTGCCAGCCCTCTCCACTCCCTCTCGAAGGCACACCGAAGGTCAGGGCTGGGACTGCGGCGAGGAAAGTGAGGTGCTCATTGGGGGCACAGCATTGAAAAGTGATAAAAGTATGATCATAAACTAATGATGCTCCTCTAAGTCACAATTAAAAAACAAAGACTCGGTATTTCATACCTGTTATGTTTGAACTTTTATGACAAAGTCCTAGGTGAAACACAAGTTTGGTTCGTGTCTGGGCATAACATTTTCCGTCCCATCTTTCTTACATTTTGCTTTACATTCCAAGAATTTTTACCCGGCTTGTCTGATCTTCTAGTCCCTGCTAAACATAGCTAGGGCCAATCCTCAGGAATCAAACTGGTGTGTTAAAAGAAATGAGGAATAAAAGCCCTAAATTTACTGAAAAGGCCAAAATTTGATTTTCATAGATTTTTCTCATTTCTTAAATGAGTTGTGGTAATTGGTGCTGAGAAACACGACGCGTTTCTGTTTAGTACTATTTGCCTATTTTATTTGCTCAAGGAGGAAGGAAACAACCCGAAATTTGAATTCACAGCTCACAAATTATCTCAAATTTATTGTATTCTTTTTTTAAAGATTTTATTTATTTTATTTTTAGAAAGAGGGGAAGGGAGGGAGAAAGAGAGGGAGAGAAACATCAATGGGATAAGAAAACATTTTCAGCTGCCTCTTGTTTGTGCCCCAATGGGGAGCCAAACCCGCAACCCAGATGTGCGCCCTGAACAGGAATCCAACCAGCGACCTTTCACTTTGCAGGACGCCACCCAACCAATTAAGCCACACCAGTCAGGGCAATTTATTCTTTAATCAAATTGAGTGTTTTCAATATGAGGCACATAAAGAGGGAAAAATCCTACCCAACAGCTAACTTTAGGTGGCTGTGACTAGCTATGAAATTTTTGCTTAAGCCATGGGCAAAGATTAGAAGTCATTTGGGGTTGTCATCACTCCACAAAGAATACATTTTAAGAGTTAGTTCCTGATTCAGTGTTAGTCTAAATGCTTTATATTCCAACACAGCAAGCATAGATGGGGGATGAAAGCAAAGCTGGGTTATGAAAACCAACAATGTAAATCTTGTAACAAGCACCTCACCCATATATTGAATAAATTAAGTTATATGTTTCTTTATAAGTTAAACAAAGGTGTCAGTTTTTGTTTGCTGGTTACGGGAAAAATAAAGACAGGGAACTACCAAATGAGCAAACAAATACAGACAGACCCTAAGTAAAGACAGGTGCTAAGGAAACTGGTGACACAGGACCACAGAGTATGTATTATTATATTTCAGGAGCTATATTAAAAGTCATTCAAAATCTCCAATAACAAGAATGAATATATAGAATTTGAAACAAACAAAAAAGCTGAAATATAAAGCAGGCCTCGAAAAGGTCAAACATTTGCTTTTCTAAGCTTGGCCCTCTGTATTCATTTTGAGCACAGCTGTTTGGGTTGACAGAACTGCTTGCCCTATTAGATATGATTCTTGGCAGTTTTTTTCCTGCCTACCTAAGAAGCAAACTTCTTTTGCCCACTCTGGCAAGTCACTGACCCGGGCGTATTCACTGCACAGCACCGGCTTTACACATGTAGCCACTGCTCTGTGCGTCTCACAGCAACCTCTGCAGGAGAAGTGATCACCTGTTTTACAAAAGAAGAAACTGAGGTACAGAGGCATGGGGTTCACCATGTAACCTCCATAAATTCAGACGCCCTGGCAGCCCCATAAACTCCAGCATAGGTCCAGGTCCCGACCCTGAGCTCCTCGCCTGCCCCTCCTTCCCGGTGCTGGCCCAGCTGCCCCTCCTGGAGCTCCCGTCAGGGTGGGAGGGCAGGGAGCAGGTGGGGCAGGGCCAAGAGAAGCGGCCTGAGAAGACGAAGAATTCACTCACTGTCTGAAGTTTGGGGTCCCTTGTGTTTTGCTACCTGCTACTTGCATATATTGTTAGAGCTTGTTCTCACTTTCTTTGTAACATACCCTTTCCTAACCCTCCATCTCCATTTTCCCTGCTTCCTTTTCTTGATCCCAGTGGCACTAGACAATGGGCAAAGTGGCCTTGTGAGTCTGTGTCCTTTGGATGCACAAAGTCCTTCCTCCACAAAGAAAATGAGGGGATTTAAGGGAGAAGAGCCAAAGTGGCAAAGGGGGTTAAAAACAAAAAGGTGAGAAGGAGGGAACGAGAGGAGAGAAAAAAGTACAGGGCTCAGAGGACGTGTTTTAAGCAAGTATTTGATGAGTAAATAACAGATGAAATGAAGGAAGAAGAGTCATACAGAGCTGAGGTCAAATTATGATAGGAAAGACAGTGATTTAGAAATAAGTTGACAATCTAACTCAGTATAAACCTGTTATATATGCTATACATATAAGCCTGCCATCCAATGGCAGTTCATATGTCCTATTGTGAGCATTATATTTGGAAACAACATTTGATTGAGAGTTCACTCAGTAATAAAGGTGTAAAACATTAGGTATATATGACATAGTTCTGTCTCATTTAATCAACGTTTATTATAATAAGTTAACTACCATTTATTAAACACCGATCCTGCTCCAGGCATTATGCTGGGCAGCCCTGAAAATAGGTAATGCATACATTGAATTAATTCAACACATAGTATTTTCTCACGTACTGCGTGATAGGCCACAGGTGGGATGCTGGGAAGGCTTCAGTGATGTTTCCAGGGTAGATCCCTTACCAGAGTAATTGATCCAGTGCAACCCGGAACTGACCTAATGGAGGCAAGAGAGTAAATAACCAAGAGTTTTAGACAATGAACAAAAGTAGATTTGAATTCTGGTACTTCCATTTCCTGGTCTCCTGAGCTTGACTTGTCTCTAAACTACACACCACAGTGTTTTCTAAGGATCATTCGAGATAATCAATTGACAAAGTATGGTGCAGATCAGGTGTTCAATATCCACTAACTTCCTTTCCCTAGAAATCGTTCATGCATCTTTACCAAGATGGTTTAGATAGCAGATGGCTGATAGCCTTCAGGGATTATTTTCCTTTCAAAATGATGAGCTATACTCTCAATATTCTTCTCAAAAAATATTCATTAGATAGGAGTTTTTTAAACACTGATCTGACTGCTAAGGGCCACTTCACACTTTCCAAACACATACTACTAAGTGACGGAACACGGTCTTCCATTGTCCCCAGCAGGGAAGAACAATATCGTTCCCACAAGCACTTAAAAATACTTTCCAATAATGATGACAAGAGCAAAGGTTAGAAGATCCTGTAAATTACGGAGAAAACCCGAGTTTGGTCAACCTTTTAACTTACTTTGTCTAGAGAACTATCAAAAAGTTTTAGAAAGAACTGGAAGAAAGGAATAAAAGGCAAACTATGAAATCTTAGGTGGATCTCAAGTTGTGTAATAGTCTTTTAACTTGGAAGCTTATTCCCTGCAGACATAGTAGAACATTCCTTTCTGTAGAAAACTACAGATCAAAGTCAGCCTCTGAATTTTCAGTATTAAACTATTAAAAAAATCACTTGTGTTTATTCAAAGTGTGATCATCTCACTAGATCAACAACTTTCTTGCCTTTAAACATAAAGATTCTCACACCTCCTACACATTATGCATACTGTGCTAGTCTAGACTGACACTGTTCAGCTAAATCTTTGCTAGCAGACACTCCATGTCCAATGGCACAGCTCTTGTAACAACACGCTGTGCCTCAATTTCTGGAACACGGATGCAAGATATGCATGTCCTCACAAGAGTACTCATTCTAACAATGGAATAAAATAATGGCTATGGAAATATTACCACCCAAAAGGGTATAATGTGACATCAAATGCAAAGCTTAGACTTACTGAATTGAGCACATACAAAATCCTAAAAAGGTAGGACACATTTTGCTACTTTGAGAAGAGACAATTTCCTTCTGAATTTCTTCCAGTTTCTTTCTACCACCACCACATCCTGTTTTGTTCTCTCTGTACAGACAGTCTCGTGCAGCTGATCCTCAGAGAGAACTCTACTTTTACAAATTTGAAAGTCACCAAGTGCAATGATTCTAGCCAAAGTGACCCATTTTAAAAGATGACCCATTTCAAAACCCATGAGTTATGATCCAAGCTGTTCTATATTTGAGAATTAGAAAGTTATTTTCTTTTCCTACAGTCACATCATTTGAATCAGTCTTTTATCAAAGGGAAATTTGATCTTCACTGTGGTGAAACGTAAAGTGACATTTTTATTTGCTATAGCCTACACTTTATTTTGAAAACTCTTCACTTTTTGAGGGCTTGGAGGGGGACAAAGTATTTATGTGCAATATCATTTATGCTTCCTAATCATCCCTCATTTCTCATTCCCCCAGGAACAGTTTCTCTGAGCTTCAGCTTGAACTTGCCCTCTCATAACACTCATCCCCATATACTGGAATGAGGTGTCCCACTAAGCCCCTGGAGGACTCAGGTGGGTTAGGCTGAGTCAGCCTCATCCTCAGAAAGGTGCTTAATAAAAACTCATGGAGAGTGCCTCCCTCATGGAGGGGCAGGAAGGGGGATAGAAGGAGCGGGAGGGAGAGGGTCATTTTAAGTATATAAAGGAAATATTTCAGGTACTGAATGTATCTTGCTTTAAAATGAAAGAGTTGACCCCAGAAAAGAAGCACTCTCTCTCTTGTAACAAGATATAATATCTACCATAAGTTTCTTTTGAGAAAGTTAAACCCTTAGCTGCTAATCACCAGTCCCCCTTCCAGGAAGTTCAGAATGGGATCTTTTCAGCGCCACTACTTAATACCTTCAATCGTCCTTTTCTGGGTCAGTTTCAGCTTCTCACGTCCCTCTCCTTCACCCATAGAGACCAGGCAAAGTTTCCCAAAATAAAGGCACAGAGGAACAAATCCAATTCCAGTGGCTGTACTTTCATCAGAGAATTACCCTAAATAGGAGCTACAAACCACCACCCGCCACTGTCGTTTCAACATAGGTGTCCTTTCAACATGACCCACAACCCATGAAAACCAACCCTGGGAAAGAAAAAGTATAAAGTGTGTAGTCAGAGTCGGTGCCACTTTCAACCATATAGTATTTAAGTAAGTACCTCACTGTGTCACTTTGGGATGCAAAATAAGATTCGTCAGAGTCAAGAAAGAAAAAGAATGGCAGAGACCTTCCCGCTCGGAGGAGGTCTCCTTTCCCAATTCCCCCTGCCTGCCCACTTCCTCGTCACCATTCCGCACCCAGTAACTCGCCCACACCTTTCCCAATCTGGCGGTTCTTAACATCCACCCCGACGCAGGCTTTCTACCCGGATCCATCCCTGCAGCCTTGGGGCAGTAGCGAGGCTGGGGGGCGCCCCGGCCGGAAACCGAGGCCTCGGGTCTCCCGCGCTCGGGCGAGTCTCGGCATCGCGGCGCGGCGGTCGGCTCGCTGGAGCTCCCTCCGGAGGGGAACCCGCCAGACCCTGGGAAACCGAGCCCCCAGCGGAGCTCCAGCCCCCCCCACCCAGCCTACCTGCTGCACCAGGGGGGCTGCTCTGCCTGGGGGTCGCGGCCGTGGGCGCCCGCCCCCCAGCCAGAGCTAACAAAGGCGCTGCGGGAGGAAACGCGCCTCCTTCCCTGCTGCACTCCGGGAGGCCCGTGGTGGGGCCCTGCGGCGGGTCGGGCTGCCCCGGCTTCCCGGCGCGGAACCCCGCCGGCTGGTCCAGCGCGCATTCGGACTTGCAGTCCCGGAGCCCCCCTCCTGTCTCGAACGAGCGTGACCTCACCTCCTCGCGACTCTCTCCCCCTCGCGGCCCTAAGAGACCTGGCCGGGTGCAGCGCGGGCAGAGAACCTGAGTCTCTTTTCCCAAGTCCCGAGCTGCTCCAGCGTGGCCAGCCCGGCAGGGGCGGGGCGGGGGCCGGGCGGCCGGAGACCTGAGCGCGGACCGGCCCCCGGCCGCGGGTCCCCGCACAAAGAACGACCCATCGGGAAAGTTGAGACTTCACCGCGGAAGCGTGCTAGAGCGCCCCCCATGCAGCGATCCGGAAGAGAAGACTGCACTGCCACCCCCGGGGGCCTCGGCCCCATTTGGGATGCGGTCGCCTGTAGGGGATTTTTTTTAAATCGTACTATCGATCACTTATTAATTACATATGAAACAATTGGTTTCAATACACTTTTCATTAGGGGACAGAATAACCCACTCGTTCAGAACGAGCGACAGCTCCTCATCTAAAGAAGGCAAGTTTTGACTGAGTTGCAGTTCCCTCATCATTTTATTTTCCTTTTCAGAGTTAAGAGTTCTAAGAGCAGGCTAGTTTTGATTACCAACAGCTCTTGTCACGCCACTTAATCAGCGAGCTTCAGGGGGCAGAAATGACCAAGGACCGAAACTCTTATTTACAGAAAACAAAAACTTCACTGCGGCGGTTAGTTTTAAAATGCAACGGGGGAGAGGAACCACCCCGCCCCCCAACGATTTTACCTTCAAGCCCAGTTTAATTTCAAAGAGAGCTTACAGCAAAACTCACCAGTCCAAGCACAGCTCCTTAAAGTCCCAAATCGGAGGTCTCAAGAACAAAACGTGCCCACTTTATCTTGGTCTTGGGCGAGGACTGGGCAGTCAGCGCTGGATGTTGCTCGCTTTCCCCGCGGGAGCGGGCTGGAGTGGGCAGATAAGGGCGGGCCCAATCAGGGGCTTGGGCGGAGGGTGGGGGCGCGGCAGCCCGGAGCCTCTCCCAGGGCGCTGCCAGCGCCAGTTTCCTGCGCCTCTTGGCGTCCTCGCGAAAGCCCAGCCTGGCCGGCCCCTCTGCCACCAACCTGGCGTGTTGGTGAGGATGGATCCTACCCCATGCGGTTCTTATGGGTGCATGGTAACTCCAGGAAGTGCTCCCACACGCCTCTTTAGTTAATTGAGATCATATACTCAGATGATCAACTGTGAGCCAGAATCCACAGGAATGTCTTCTTTGAGCTGTTTTCCCGGCCCAATGTACTTAATGCACACCAGTAGACAAAATCAAGAGAATGTAAATTTCTTCTGAAGGAAAAGCTAACTAAATCCTTTGTGGGTTTGATTTCCTATTCCCCAAATGTTGTTCTGGTCTTCTTATAGAACAAACATTATCATTTAATAGGGGTAATATTTTGAATGATTTTGTCATTATACATAGGACATAACAGAAAACAAAAGCTTTGTGTTTTTTATTGTAAAAGGGATAAGACAGGTAATAGATTAAAACTAGGTTACTGAATCAGAGTTTGAAGTTATGATTACAATATTGTACTTGTTATTTCAAGCTAGATTTTCAGGATGTTTGTAACTGCTTTCTTTAAGCCCTGACCTCCCCCCCACCCCGCCCCCGCCCAGAATGGAACCACACTGTTGGCCTACTGGGATGAAGTTCTAACCCACTGAGATACCTGGCCAGGGCTGAGCCATACCATTCTTTTCAGACATTACGTGTAGAAAGGATGACTCAGTGAGGCTATTGTTCACTCAGAGACTGTACTGTCATGTGCATGTCAGACCAGAGACGGAAGTACTTGTATGTGAGATTCGTAAGGGTGTCCCTGACAGTGACCCATAAGTAAGCCGATTCACCGTTAGTGCAGCACAAATCACCTCCCTTCTACCTATGCAAAATAAAATCCTGGCAATCATCACATGTGCATTCCCCCCAGCTATCATATCTGCATGTTGTATTTATGCAGAAAGGTTTCATTACCATGATATTCTTTTCAGGTCATTTGGAACCAGGCCCACATAGGTCCATGTGTCAGTACAAGAGTATTTCACATGCACAAACATACAGGATTGTACCCACAAGACATACGGAGTGACCAGAACATTAATATGCATGTGAAAATCACATATTCACATCACCCTATATGGAAATACACTCCAGACAGATACAGATTATTTCAAATATAAGTTAGGAGGTTGGTGGCAGGATGTGTGGCTTTGGTTGGGAGGAAGAGGAGCAGTGAGGATGAGAGATGAGGGTGAACCGAGTGTCCCGAATGCCTGCCCCAGGGGCGCCCACACGCACACCCTGCGTGGGGAGGAGCAGTGGTCGGGCTCCTGTGTTCACCTGGGAGCATCCCTGCCAGCAGGCTGGCTCCCCACCCCACCCCAGAGGGAGAGAAAGAGAATGACAGAATTGATGGTACAGAACAGAGCACTCAGTTTCTTTTATTGGGAGGAAGTGCATGAAAAATGTGAAATTAACTGGAAATAAGATTAGCTGGTAGTGGTGATGCTGATTTGACCATCTGAAAGAAGGAAGACAGTACTGTCCTGCCCTCTTTGTCCACAGTAGCTGCTTGTGAACAAAACCCACTCTGATTACATTTATAAATGACTTTCAATCTCACCATCAGGACTTGGCTTCACAGAGCCTATAGAAAATACTGGAAAGGAAAACTTAACATCAGATGGTAAACTTAAAAAATGAGAGAAACTGCAATTTGCTTGATGGATTTAGAAAGGACAAGTCAGAGGAAGAGCAGGGGGAGAAGCAGATGTAGGAGACAGGATGAGAGAGTAGAGTAGGGGGGCATGTGTCTCTAGCTGGGGGGAAAGAAGCCTTGAAACCTGAGTACAACAGAACCTAAGAGATGGTGGGAGCAAAAGAGATGTGAAAAAGAAAACAGTATTATTGAAATAACGAGAGGAGAACCAGGTTGGGTAACTGACCGCTATTACCTAACACAGCTGAAGCTTATCGACATAGAGCCAGGCTTGACTGGTTCCGTTAATTTGCTCTGTCCGACTTCCGCTAGGTGGGATAATTCCCCGCAGACCCTGTACAGGCCCTGTCCTACCAATTCAGACAGACCACGGGCGGTGGGTTCTAAACCTGGTGCCTGTTCCTGCAAGGCCTGGGCCAAGAGAGAGATGGGGTGGAACCTGACCTAGCCTCCTGCTGGCCACTGGGTCTGGGCAGGTGACCCAACTTCTCTACACTCCACAGTCATTCCTGCCTGGAAAGGTGCGGTGCCGACTGAATGCAGTAACAATAGAGAGTGTGCAATGCCGGGCCTGGCGATCCTCGGGGCTGGTGGACCACCATCGTCCTCATGCCTGCCTCACGCTGCAGAAAGCGCTTCTCATGGAGGAGCTGGCAGCGGAGGTCTTCCTGTGCATCCCATCGTCACACAGAAGGGCCCGCTGTGTTCCACGCCCCTGGAAGGACACTTCTCTTAACACAGCGTCGCC
>JAPYXV010005960.1:0-10152 GCA_028533065.1 Trachops cirrhosus | reverse complement strand
GCATTGCTTAAAACAATTTGTATCTTGATACTAGTTACTTATTTGCTTACATTACTCTCCCAACTGGCCTGTGAGCTCCTTAAGAACCAAGAACCATTCCCTGTTTTTCTCTGTAGCCTTCTAAGCCCATAATAGAGTGGCTTGCCTAGAATAGTAAAAAAGTAAATAAATATTGTAAATTAAAACATCAACAGCACTTGTGTACAAATATGGGGGTACAAAACTTGATTTCTTGTAATACGTTAACTTTCAGGGCAATGATTAGAAGATGAAAGTAGGTATTAGAGAACAAACATCAAGAAAATGATATTGATGGGTTTTAATGATATGTGGTAATTTTTCTCCATGCCAAGAATTTTTCATATGTAGTTTTTACAGTATTTTTGCTAAAGCAAAAAGTTGTAGAGATATACTGTTTATAACAGTGTCTGCTAGCCACATGTGGCAATTGAGCACATGGAATGTGGCTAGTCCTCATTGAGATGTGCAGTATTGAGATGTGAATTACAAGCCAAGTTTTGATGACATAGTATGAAAAAAAGAATGTAATATATCTTGTTACAATTTTCTATTGGTTTCATGGTGGAATAACTAGGATTAAATAAAATATATTATTAGAAATTGATTTTACCAGCTCATTTATATATTAAATGTAACTACTAGAATATGTAAAATTACCTATGTAGCTCACATTATATTCTACTGGACAGTGTTAGTATAGAGATTACTTAACTATTATTGGTAATAATAGCAATAATCAAATCTAATTATTTTTTAAATATATATGTATAGCTTTAATTGAAATGTAGAGTCACCATACACTAACACTCTTGAAGAAAGGAACTATCACCTATTATTAATGTTTTTTTTTGGCATTTATTGTCCAGTTTAGCTTGTGCGGAGTTTCTCAAAACAGTGTTGCTGAATGAATAAATAATTTAATGGTATTTCTTGACCCATTAACATGTAGAAAGCTTAAAAGGTGATACTTTTATTTGTTCTCTAAATCCTACAATGTTAAAAAATTTATATTGAGAAATTATAGAAATATTAAATAATGGTCTGAAGTTTACATATCCCTGAGTCAGGTAATATAATATTCCCAAATATCATATGTACTTTCAGTAATATAGAGAATTATAGTTTTAACTATTTTGTGTTTTCATCAAGTATGAGACTAAATATTAAATTACGGTATATTAATATAATGAAATTTATTAAAACTAAGACCTTTAAATTACATTAGCATAATTGTACATTTAGACATTTAGAACACCATCTATTAAAATTTTTAAATGATCATAAGTAATTAGTAGTCTATTAATAATACACTAATTTATATGATTGTTTCTGAATAAATGTAAGTAAAATTTGAATTTAAATTAGTAAATACATATTAGATTTACATACACAATGTATGTAAGACTTTTAAATTATTTTGCTTAAACTAGTTTAATATAAATTTTTGTCTTTAAAATGTTTATTTTGCTGCCTCAAGCTGTTTTGTCTCTGAAATTCCAACCAAACTTTATTTTATCTTTAAATTCTGAATAATTTCTAGTCAGAGTATAAATAAATAAATAATTCAGCTAAAGTGCTTATTACTTTTAAATGTTCTTATGATGTACCTTTTTGTATTTCCAAACTTTGCTGGTCATGGCAGGCTTAACATTCTTTGTAATTTTTCCATGGTGCTCATATGCCCCCAAAATACCTAAAATAGTTTCATTCATTAAGTGGTGAGGCCCAAATAATTTAATCAGTATTTATGTCCTAACATCTTAGTAACCATTAGAAAAAAGTAACATACACATAGAGCATAATAAAAATATGGATTTATTTCACTGTTATTAACTAAAATCACATATCAGTGGGATATGTGCACCTGATAGGCACCACACAGCTATTCAAACTATGGCATCAGATTGGACACTAATACTCTCATTTCCTGTTCCAGGCTGATCTTGCTTATTTTTGTTCAGTACATTTTTTATCACCATAATCATCAAAAACCAGCCTCATAAAAATATGGCTTCACTGAATGAAACGCAGTTGGCTGTGATCCTGACGTGTAACTACCTGCAGCTGGTAGCTTGCCTGGTGGCCAGCAGATGCTGCTCTTTTTCCTTCTCTAATTTCAAATACCCCTCCGTGTCCTTATGAGTTCCATGCCATACCCCCGGACAACTAAAAATATGCATAAGTTTATTCTCTGTGTAAGTCTCATTAGGTTTGCGTGATCTCATCAGATTAATACGACAGTTAAAAAAAAACTCAAAACAAAATAGGTTACCGACAATCACCGTTTGCTTTTTCTTTTGTCTTAACTTTTGACTCTTTATCTCAGCTATTCCCCAGCTTTCCTCATTGAGATGCAAGGATATCTGGTTTTAGAAAACTCCCCTTCTTTAATTGAGATATAAATAGCTTCAAAAGCTTGAGTGGTCCTTTTTCTAGATTCAGTTTTCTTTCCTTGAAATTTAAATAGTAGAAAACAGTATTAAACATAATTGTTCAATAACTAACATTTCATTCTTTGTAGCCCAAGCATAGTTTTAGTGTTAATAAATGACCATTCTCATAACCGAGCTGAACCAATAAAAGATATATGGTATAGAAAATTTAAAACATACTCCATAACATTGCCAATGATTACATTAGCTTTTTTCTCTATTTCACTGAATAAGGCCTGGAATATTACTGTCTCCTTTTAGTAGCTCTCATTTCTCAGATAAAAATCTAAAGGAAAAAGGTGGCAGAACAAGTATATCAGGGATCTTTTCTAGTTAATCATAAAAACAAGACCAATATTTGTACCTGCAGGGCATTATTTGTACTAAGCTGGCCGCCATTTCAGTAAATGTCTCCCTGTCTTGTTCCACATTGCCTGAAATTCTGTTAGATACGGGGTCAAGGCATCATTTCTCCCTTTTTACAAATATTCCATTAAAATGTAACAACTCAGCCATCACTCATGTAGTCAGCAGTGCGAATCAGGTTACCAAATCACATTCCTGTTTTTAAGGTTTTGCTAACATAAGGGATGTATTAAAGAAATGAGAACACAAATAGAATGGCCTGTAATTATAATCGAGGGTGAGATAGTAGGAAGCAATTGCCTGGGAATAGGGAGGGGCTGACCCCCAGCGGAAGAGTGAAAGGGTGGACTTTCCTCACTTCTGTCTCCTGGGCAGTTGTAGAAAAACAGTATCTTTTTCGTTCCTCTCCAGATCTTTAAATCCTATAAATACTTAAATAGAGTACTTTAAACTGAAAGTGTTTATTTCCTTTAATAATTGAAAATATATCACTGCAGGTATAAAATTATAGCTTCAAAACAGGCTTAACAAAATGAAAAGTAGATTTATGTACCTATAAAATTAAATATGTATTGAGAAGTATAAACAGACAGCATAATCTGAAGCAGACAAGTGGGTGAAATACATTTTCCAGGCAGTGTGCTCTGACCAAAGAGAATTAATTTCAGAAGGAAGTCGAAATGGTAAATTCTAGGAAGGGTTTATCCATTATTATAATGTATGTTTTTAATGTTACAGCCTACTGATGCAACAAAGGTTGTCTCTCATCCAATTACGGGGGAAATTCAGGTATGAAAGTTTTTTTACTTTTAAATCATCATTGCACCATCTTTTTTGGTTGTTTTTCCCCTCTGGCCTATTGAAGTTGTAAACACTGTTAGAACCTTTTATGTTTTATAACACATACTGATCAATAAAGGAAAAGTATAATTTCATAGAATAGTATTTTAATATAAATATGTTTTATGAAACCCAATTATATCAGTGGAATTCTGTATTTTGAATTCTGCCTGTTACCTTAGGAGTATTAACAGATTTTGTGCCTCAGGTATTTTATAATTGTTGAACGTGTTTCAAACTTGACAGATTCTCCTGAAAGTTGTAGCTCCCTCTTCAAGAGTTTCATGAGTCTAATGCTATCCTCATTTCTTCTCCCGATTAACATTGTGAAATAATGGTTAAACAAGTCCTGTAAAGCCATGTTTCTTACTGGAGGTCATAAGCAATTTTTAATTTATGAAGTCAGTTTAGTGGATTTTAACCAGGAAAACAGAAGAAAAGTAGTGTAAATCACTATTTTTAGTTCTACATATGTGTTTCTGTGTTTGTGTAATATATTGTAACATATATTTCCTCTGTGGGTCATAGCCAAAAATATTAGATGAACTATTTCAGATGGAACCCAGGTGTAATTTGGGGTAGATAAGAAATGTCACATAGAAAGAATTTACACAATATAAAGTAATAACTTTGAAGATAGTAAGTTTCAATAAAGGGAATGAGAACAGTAAGTCTTAGCTGTGTCTCCAACACCTTCTAAAGGAAATTTTCATGAAAGACTTCACAAAGGATAATGAGAGATTTAAAATAATTTGAGGATAAACAGAGAGAAAGAGGAGTGAGTTCCTAGAAGAAGAAATGGTACAAGGAAAGGTTCCACCGCTAGAGTAATGAAATGAAGAGGTCAGCTTGATGCCCTGAGATGTCCCTATAGAGATAAGTTAAGACTAAATTAAAAAGAACCTTGGCCCTGGCCAGGTAGCTCAGTTGGTTAGAGCATTGTCCTGATGCACCAAGGTTGTGAGTTCGATCTCAGGTCAGGGTGCATACAAGAAGCAACCAGTGAATGCATAAATAAGTGGAACAAAAAAAAATCGAGGTATCTCTCTTTCTCTCTCTCCCCCTTTCTATCTGTCTCTCTAAAATATATAAAAATGTTTTTTAAATAATCTTGAACATAGCTGAGGGGGAGTTAGCCTCTACATAATAGGGTGATCAATAAACATTTTGGCATAAGGAGGAGACTAATTGAAAGGACTAAGAACTATGTAATGAAAAGTCATGCAGCAGTGGTATACAGGAAATATTAGAATGGGGTGGACACACAAAATAACCAATTAAGTGATTATCTAGGCACACACTGATTACAGTGAAAGTGGAGTCTGACAGTGGAAATAGAGAAAAAGTGCTGAAGGTGGGCACTTTTCTAAGAAGATTCTAGAAGGATGGAGCCTGAACACATTTGGAGTCCTGATCTTGCTGACTCACTGCTATTTCCTACTTCTAAAAAGCCTTACTCGGATCCTTCATTTCACAAACAAACAAACAAAGAAAAAGAAAGCTAGCTTTTCTGATTTTAAATATCTTTTTCTCTCCTGTTTTTTTAAACTCCTTGCCCATGGACCAGTATTTGCTGTGGGGTTTTTTGTTTGTTTGTTTGCTGTTATTTGTTCTTATGTTATTTTCCTTTCCCTTGGGCAGTAATGTTTAATTCTATAGTGGAAATCTACACTAAAGACATTCCTTCTTAATTCTTGGGATACTTTGCATTTTTCTTTAATTTCCTTATAACAATGACTTTATTTTGTTTTTTAAGCCAAACCTTATTCTAAGTAACCCCTTATATAGACACCCAAGCAATGAATCTGCCAGCACTGAGTAGCTCTGGGTGAGGATTCCTGTGGAAACTCATTCTCTGTTGGAAGTAATCTTGGAAGTTCTAAATGTTTTCTAAGGTCCCACCAGAGTCAATTTTGAAAAGCACTGTCTCAGGGAAGCCTGCAAATTTATATTTCAATAGTAAATGGTTTTGAAAGAGAGTTTTGATGCCACATCAGTTAAAAGTGGACTGTAAGGCTAGCAGAGAAAAGAGAATATAGGGAAGAATTTCCCCTTAAAAATTTGGAAGCTGTTCTCAGTCGTGAAACTTATTTCATAGTAATTGTGTATTTCAGTTCCCATGAAGGCACCCAGTCACTGCAGTTCTAACCTCCCTATTTCTCCTCTTCCTTCATGGTACTTTGTTTTATGTTTCCCATTAATTTCATGATGGTCACACTCTGGGCTTTTCTGTATTGAGAAAAGTGATTGAAAATTCCTTTTTTACCACAAAACATACCAGATCAAAATCATGCTAAATTAAGGATTATTTTCATTATGAAATTTTAGATGCAGTTCAACTCATCTAAAGTATCTTATTTCTAGTATAACCAGATCACATGTATTGTAAGGTTATTAAAAATATGTATTTTTATTTATAGATTTTCTCCTTTGAAATTCAAATGTTTTCCTTTTTGTTAATTAATAAAAACAGCATCACAAAGAATTAAGTAAGACTTATGCTAATGCCAAAAGACTCTTCCAATTTCTAAGGAGAAAATTTAGTTGATTCAATTATTTTGAATTATGTACACTTCTCAAATATTTATTAGAAATATACATCTTTTCTGTTTCAATGACAATGTTGCAACAGTTATTAAGCATCTGTGAGACAGTGCCTCTTCTTCCCTCCTCAGCTTCTAAAAGTAAAGAACAAGATTTCATTATCTTAATCTCTCACTCTGCTAGAAAAGCAGGTGGAACAGAAAGAAAAGCTGTAGGTTTAATATCACATAATGCAATATAGAAAGAGACAAATTGTACACAGTCTAAAATATTCTTTCATTTCAGTAGTAGTAGTAGCTCTGTCTCAAAATACTGATTCCACCCATGCTAATTATTTGGTGAAATGCAAAATATTTTCTAATAAAATTATCGATTAGTTAATTTATTTTTAATATCCTGTTAATTGTATTCATGAATGTTAAACATTTACTGTTTTACTAAGAGTAGTTATTTAACTTTAAAATGCAACTAGAATTCACTGTATGATTTTTCTTCTACATGAATTTTAGACAGGCCAGGGCTTTCACAAAACAAAAAAATGAACAACACTTTTCCTAATAATTGCATGTGCTTGGCAGTTTCCAGTTGAATTAGATATCTACTGGTCTGTTAGTTTCAAATAAAATGGAACTAAGGGTTAATGCTTCTTATGAGAAAAAAATACTTATAAAATATTGAATGACAATGTATTATATGTTTTTAAAACAAAAAAATTCACCAGATATATTTCTGCTTCTTTAAGCTGCAAATCAACTATGATCTTGGAAATCTCATAATACACATTCTCCAAGCAAGAAACCTAGTCCCTCGAGACAACAATGGTTATTCTGACCCCTTTGTTAAAGTGTACCTTCTTCCAGGGAGAGGGTAAGTAAAGAATCGATGTCTTCGAAGTACTGCATCCTCTGATTTAAAAAATAGTGGGCCCTGGCTGGGTGCTAAATCAGTTAAAGCATCATCCCATTATGCCAGTGCTGTGGCTTTGATCTCCAGTCAGTACCCATACAAGAATCGACCACTGAATACATAAACAAGTGGAGCAACAAATGAATCTTTCTCTCTCCCTCCCTCTCTCTCTCTAAATCAATACATTTAAAAAATAAAAGCAAAATAAATTTAAAATAGTGATATAATGTCTCTTCTAGACTCTAATTTCAAAAAGTATAATACATTTCCTTAGTTTTATCCACTTGTCATATTTATTTATTTATACTAGTAGATAAGGTGGAATTATAATTTATAATTAAGTTTTAAAGGGTTCTAGGAGAGCCATTGATCATAATAAAACCTGCCTCAATGAGAGGGAGCACATCAGGAATTTGCCCCTGGAAACCACTCTTGCTGTGATCAGTCAGATTATCTGTAAAATCCCTTCAGAAATTATTTGTGGGAGATTTAAGGAATTACCTTACATTCCCACACTTACTTGAGAAACCAATGTTCATGGACTCATAAGTTACTATTTCACTTTATAGGACACATGTATTACCCATTATGTTAAATGCTCATGAAGTGACTTATTGATGTATCTTTATTTATATGCATATTTCAAATCAGTGTTGTAAGAATACTAACAAAATTTAAAAAACAAAAATAATGGTTGAAATGTTGACTTGGTTAAATAAATGAAAATTATCTCTGAATCTCTTGTGTAATATATAAACTGCTCATATAAAGCAAGTGCTCTTTGGAGATATTTAATTTGCACATAATAAATGCAAAGTGCTATACTCTAATATATAAATCAGTAGTCAGGGATGGTTTCGAAATAGTGATTTGAACCCAACAGATTGTTATGCCTTATGTTAACAATTTATATTAGACAAATTAGCAAAGTGGAGCCATAAGAAATTAACAAAAATTTTGGACTGGAAACTAAAAACTGTGGTTTTATTTTTGTTCATTTTTATTTAATTTGAGGAGTGACATTCCAATATTACCTTTCACTTTGACCTAGCAGAAAGAGTAGTATAATGACCCAGCATGTACCCATACCTCAGCTTCGATAGTGGCCACTTCCTAGTCAGTCATGTTTCCTTTTGCCCTCATACACACTCTCTCCAGACAGATTATTTTAAGTAGATGTCACCTATTGTAACTTTTTCCTGTAAATAGTATATATTTTGAAAAGACTCATTTCAAAAATAATCATAATACAATATATAACCATAATAATTTTTAAATTTCTAAATCTTTCACTTCCCCATTGCCTTCCTAGTTGGTTTGATGACCTAATTAATATTTATATAACATTTTACTCTTTAATTGAAGCAGAATATATATTCTTTTCAAGTGCACATGAAACATTCACTAAGACAAACTATGGTCTGGGCCATAAAACAAACCTCAACAAACTTAAAAGCACTGAAATCATAAAAAAGCATGTTTATGATTGTAGTTGGTTTATTTGTACAGAATCCAAATTAGAGTTATATTTTGCACTTGAACTGCTATGTACTAATTGTGTCACCACAGGCAGATCACCAATTTTTTGAAATTCAGTTTCCTTATGGATGTTGAGAGAGCCAAGGTAGACAGAACCATAATTTTTAGCTTGCCATGTGAATCAAATTAGGTAACATTCAGAAAATAATTTAAAAAGTGCCAGGTGTTATATCAAATTCAGTATATATCCTTTAATTTTATCCCAGCTAATAATTTTATGTAGAAACTGGAATTGCTGGTATTGTTGCTCTAATTTTAATTTATTGATTTAATTTATAGCGATCACCCACTAGCCATATAATGCAAGAAAACAGAGTTGTTATTTCATGTTAATTCATTTACATCTTTATGTATTCATTATAACTGTAATTTGGCTACATGCTTTAAACATGGGTATAACAACAAACTGATACTTCCTTCATTCTGCCTTTGATTTGAGTCATTAGAGCTTCAGTGGTGTTTAATCATAATAGAACAGGATAAGAAATCTATGCCCAGGGTATATATCTAATTAACATTTGCTAATGAATTAAAATAAAACCCTATCTTTTATTTTTAATTTTTAATGATATCCCAGAGTATCACCTTTTAAACAATATGAGAGTCTCTATCTTAATTTATTGCAGGACTGTGCTTCAATTAGACTATTATAAACTTGAAAAAACAGAAAGGTTAGGCAAGTAACAAAAATGTGTCACTCCATTCCAGTAAAGCAGGGTCAGGTGGGAATTACAGTGGAATGAAGAGTGAGTTTCCCAGCTACAGCCATCCTCATGCAATTTGTCAAATGAAACATTCCTTCTTGGTGGGATTTGGCCCAGAGGTGGCTAATACACTACTCCTATTCAATTCTTAGCCCTTTATTAAATTACTCCTGATTATTACAGTGGCTGAGGCCTTGGGGTTTATTACACTTGTGAGATATTATTTTCACTTTGGTTCTAAGATTATTTACTGCCTCATGTCATTTGTATGTTATGGTATAGCTCCTCTAATGATTGTTCTTATATTTTCTTATTTCTGTTCCTAACTTTTTTCTTCCTGTCCTTCCTACTTCCTATTGTACCCTTTGCTGTCGCACCCCTGGAATCAATGCAGTCAAGTCATGGTTGTCCAGAACGCAAGGTAGAGTTGGTTCTCTTTCAGCGTTCAGCTCTGCTGTTCTGTCTGGAGTCATAATTTTTGTCCTTTTGTGTACATACACCTGCAGTTCAACTTGGGCTATAATTTTTATTTTTCTACATGTTGGTATCTGTTGATTTAGGCTTAACAGCAAATTGTTCCAACTACAAAATTACTAAATATTTGTAGCAGATGTATGCAACAGAACACTGAAAACTAGAAAATATTAAAAACATAGAAGATTATGGATAAGAAAATAGCACCCTTTAATTAGACGTAACTAAATTTTTAGTCATAATTTTTACACTAAAATTAATTTAGCTTCTCATGTGATAATCATACCTTAAGTTCTCCTGAGTTTCCTATTACAAATAAAAAAAAA
>JAPYXV010000596.1:0-14978 GCA_028533065.1 Trachops cirrhosus | reverse complement strand
TTAAAAGATTTTATTTATTTATCTTCAGAGGGGAAGGGAAGGAGAGAGGGAGAGAAATATCAATGTATGGTTGCTTCCTGTGCATTCCCTGCTGGGAACTGGCCTGCAACCCAGGCATGTGCCCTGACTGGGAATCGAACCGTGATCTCTTGGTTCACAGGCCTGCGCTTAATCCACTAAGCTACACCAGCCAGGGCTATAATAACTTTTGAGCCCTGGCTGGTGTGGCTCAATGGATTGAGTGCCAGCCTGCTAACCAAAAGGTTGCTGGTTTGATTCCCAGTCATGATACATGCCTGGGTTGTGGGGCAGGCCCCCAGTTGGGGGCAAGCAAGAGACAATCCATCGATATATCTCTCACACATCAATGTTTCTCTTCCTCTTTTTCTCCCTCCCTTCTCCACTCTCTAAAAACAAATAAACAATAATCCTTAAAAAAAATTTAAAAAGTAAGTTTTGAAATCAGGTAGTAATAAAGCTCCAACTTTGTTCTTCTTTAGCAAAGTAATTATTGGCTATCCTAGTTCTTTAGTCTTTTCATACATGTTTTAGAATCACCTTGTCAATTTCTACAGATTTCTTGGTCTATATCCTAGTTCCACTAATTATCTGTGCACCCTTGAGCAAGTTATTTGACTCTTTTGTGCCCCTGTTTCTTGATTTATTAATTGGGATGGTGGTAACAATGATGATGCCTACTTTGTTTAGTTGTTTTGAAGTTTAAGTGATGTAGTCCACATAAACCACGTCCATAGAACAATGTCTGGCATGTAGTGGGAAATCATTTAAAGGTTAGCCATTTTTCCTTCACTATCACCCTTCTGATTGCTTGAGAACCCTTATATTTTATTTCTTAGGTATAGTAGGAAACTAATGAAGGGTTTGAAAAGAAAAAGTAACTTCTTTTAAAATGTTAACTAGAGTTATGATGAGGACAATGTACTGGAATGGGATGACAATGGTGGCAGGAAACAGCTTAGGAAGTCTGCAATACCCCAATGGCAACTCATGAGGTCAATGTTCGTGAAGATGTACAGGAAACACTTGAAACATTTCTTAGATAATTTGAGCAGAGCTACATTAGTAATTGGTTATAGGAATTGAAAATAAGGAAAGAGATTAACTTGACTGAGAGTTGATAGCTTTTATTTTTTATTTTATATTTGTTTCAAGTGTACAGCATAGTGGTTAGACAACTATATAATTTATGAAGTGATCCCCCTGATAATTCTAGTACCCACCTGGCACCATACATAATTATTACAGTATTATTGACTATATTCCTTATGCTATACTTTACATCCCTATGACTGTTTTTAAACTACTAGTTTGTACTTACTCCATTCACCTATTTTACCCATCAATCCCACTCTCTCCTACCTGGCAATCCTCATTTTATTCACTGTATCCATGACTGTGTTCCTGTTTTGTTTATTTTGTTCTTTAGATTCCATACGTAAGTGAAAATCATATGGTATTTTTCTTTCTCTGTCTGACTTATTTCACCTAGCATAACATCCTGTGGGTCCATCCTTGAGCTGTTGTCACAAATGGTAAGATTTCATTCTTTCCTTTGGCTGAGTAATATTCTATTGTGTAGATGTATGACAGCTTTTTAATCCACTCATCTATTGATGGGCATATGGGTTGCTTCTATAGCTTGGATACTGTAAATGCTGCAATGAACATAGGGTCACATATATTCTTTTGAATTAGTGTTTTCAATTTCATTGGATATATTTCCAGAAGTGGAATCACTGAGTCATAAGGCGGTTCCATCTTTAGTTTTTTTAGGAAGCTCCATACTGTTTTCCACAGTGGCTGCACCAGTCTGCATTCCTACCAACAGTGTGCCAGGGTTCCTTTTCCTCCACATCCTCTCCAACACTTGTTGTTTCTTCATTTATTGATGATAGCCATTCTGACAGATATAACATGATATCTCATTGTGATATTAATTTGCATTTCTCCAATGATTAGTGATGTTGAACATGTTTTCATATTTGATTTGATTTGATTTTCAGCTTTGTCCACTCTACTGTTGTTTCCCTGTAAATTGTGTTTTATTTCAATGAGTGTATCCTTCATTTCTGACTGGATTTTTTAATGCTGTTGAGGTCCTCACTAAGTTCCTTGAGCATCCTTATAACCAGTGTTTTGAACTCTGCTTCTGACAGATTGCTTATCTCCATTTCCTTTAGCTCTTTTTCTGGAGTTTTCTCCTGTTCTTTCATTTGAGCCATGTTTCTTTATCTCCCCATTTTGGCTGCCTCTCTGTTTGTATATATTTTGTAGATTTGCTACATTTCCCAGTCTTGGAATGGTAGCCTTATGTAGTAGGTGTCCTGTGGGGCTCAGTATCACAGTCTCCATTATTATCTAAACTGGGTGCTCCAGGAGTATCCCATGTGAGAGTTGTGTGTGCCCTCCTGTTTTATTGAGCCTTGATTACTGTTGGAACATCAGTGAGTGGGATTGACCCTCAGGCTGCCTGGCTGTGAGGATTGGCCATGAGCAACGAGTACAAGCTGCTGTGCGGGGGATGACCCTACAGAGTGGGATTTGCCCCAGTGGCATCTGCTGCCTACTGAGACCTCCTTTTTTGTGTGCCACTTGTGGAGCTAATCAGGTGGTGTTCTCTTGCATTCTGAAGCTGGCCATCCAGTGTGTTGGTTCTGTGTCCTCTTGGGAGGGACTCCAGTATAGGTTAATGTTAGACACTGCCTGTGACTGGCCCAGGGCTACCTGTTAGAAGACACACAGTGATCTGTGGTAGGTAGCTGTACTGCACCTGGATGTACATGGGAGTGGTCATGCTGTAAACCAAGACTGGCAGCCATTAGTACCAGGCCTGGAGCAGGTCAGCAAAAGGCCCAAGGATCCCCAAGACATGCTGCTGCCTGTCAGCAGTGCATAACGCTGAGTCACTGGAATAGCCTCAGTCAGTAAGTGCGCTGGGTGAGGCAGGATCTCAGGGATTCATCAAGGTGGGGCAGTAGAGTTTACCAGGCTAATGCAGGTTCAGATGTGGTGGGTGGGGTGGGGGAAAGCTCAACACAGGAAAGAGGGTAGCTGTTGGCCGTGTGGGAGGGGCACTCAGCACAGGGACAGTGGCACCATCCTTCCATCCCTTGCATCAAAGCCATACAACTAAGTCTCATACTGTATGTCTCTGGCACCCCCCTGAGCCACTGTTCCTCCTCTAGAGTCCAAGGTGAGTGAGAGTTTATGTGTGGCCCTTTAAGAGGACACCTGGGTTTCCAGCAGTCTTTCATCTCACCTGGAGGGACAGAGAAATTTCTGTCAATTTTTTAAAAGATATTATTTATTTATTTTTAGAGAGGGGAAGGGAAGGAGAAAGAGAGAGAAACATCAATGTGTGGTTGCCTCTCATGCACCCTGCACTGGGGACCTGACCTGTAACCCAGGCATGTGCCCTGACTGGTAATCGAACCTGTGACCTTTTGGCTTGCAGGCTGGCACTTAATTCACTGAGCCACACCGGCCAGGCCTGCCAATTTTCACAGCCAGATGTTATGTGGGCTCCTATTCCTGGCATTGTGGTTCCTGGCTGGGCAGCCAAGCATGGGACTGAGACTCTTACTCTTTGGGGTGGACCTCTGCAGCTAAGATACCCCTTTGGATTCTCAACCGCCACATGTAGGTGTGGGGTCAGCCAGTTTCCCATCTCTGCCCCTCCTACCAGTATTGATGTGGCTTCTTTACATTCTTAGTTATAGGACTTCTGTTCAGCCAGTCTTCATATAGTTCTCTAGGTTGATTGGTCTGTAACTGAGTTGTAAGTTTTGTGTGTTCGTGGGAGGAGGTGAGTGTAACACCCACCTACTCTGCCATCTTGACTGGAACCCCAGAGTTGCTAGTTTTAGGAGATTGAATAGCTTCTGGTGACTTGTATGATATAACATATAATTTACAATCTTTTATTTTTTGGTCCAGATAGTAAGAACTTGAAGAATGGTGACATTCTTTAGACTGTAAGCTGCCATAAAGCAGGAACTGCTAGTCTTGCTCACCACTGCTTACCCAAGGCATAGCACAATGCCTTGCACATATTTAGGTAGTTGTATATAGAATAATGTGTTCCCCTCCCCCGCAGATATCCACATCCTAATCTTTGGAACCAATGAATATGTTACCTTCCACTGCAAAGAATGCTTTGTAGGTATGGTTAAGCTGTGGAGCTGGAGATGAGACTATTATCCTTGATTTTCTGGGTGGGCCCAATATAATCACTAGGGTCCTCATAAGGGAAGAAGGGAGGCAGGAGAGTCAGAGAGAGAGATTGGAAGATGCTACACTGCTGGACTTGAAAATAGAGGAAAGGACCATGAGCCAAGAAATACAGACAGCCTGTAGAAGCTGGAAAAGGCAGGGGAAACTGATTCTCCCTAGAGTCTCCAAAAAGGAATGCAGCCTTGTCAGCACCTTAATTTTTGCGTAGTGAGATCCATTTCAGACTTCAGACTTCCAGAACTTTAAGATTATAACTTTGTGTTGTTTTAAGCCACCACATTAGTGGTAATTTGTTATAGCAGCTTTAGAAAATGAATACATGTTTTATGTCATGGATGGTGCAGAGAATTAGGGAAGACCTGTACTGTGCTGCTTGCAGTTTGCTGAATCCAAGTTTGCAGAACTCCATCCCTCTGTAACCAGAGAATGGTACCTGGTCCTGGTTGATGTGGCTCAGTGGTTGGAGCATCATCTTGTAACCAAAATCTCAGGGGTTTGATTCCTGGTCAAGGCACATGCGTGGGTCACATGTCCCCTCCCCAGTCCGGGCACGTACGAGAGGCAACAAATCAGTGCTTCTTTCTCGCATCGATGTTTCTCTCTCTTCCTCTCTCCCTTCATCTCTCTCTAAAAGCAGTGAAAAAAATGTCCTTGGTGAGGATAAAAAATTTTAAAAAATGCTACCTGATTATCTAATATCTGATTGAAATTAAAGGAAAAGAAGATGCACAGAAAAGATAATGCAGCCTTTCCCAGAACATCTAATGTCATAATTCTTTAATTTCATAACAGTCTTTGTCTTCCAGATCTCAAATCTCATAAACAAATATGTAAGAAGTTTAGGGTCTTTGGGGAATGTAAAACAAACCTAATAAGAATAATATAGTGGGTAGAACTCAGGCTCTGAAACCAGACAGGGCTGTTTCATATCCCTGGGTTTGCTCCAGTTGTGTAAGTATTGACAAGTCTTAAAACTTTTCTGAGTCCTTTCCTCATCTGTAAAATTGAGCCTATAGTAGACTTGGAGAGATTAAGGCATGCAAACACTCTGTACACAGTGAGTACTCAATAACTGTTATTCTATAAAGCTAAATGGAACCAAAGAACAGGTAATCTCCATTTATGTCATGGAATAATCCCTGCTTCTGGTTACATTCAGGGCAGGGAGATGGAGTTGTTGAGTATAAACTGTGAATTGAGGGCAAAGAGGAGTTGGCAGTGTATGTGCTGGGAAAGTGACCAGGCCAATAGGCCTGCAGAAATGGAACATTCCCCCACAGACCTCCTCCATCTCTTCAGCAGTGGCCTGGAAAAGCACACAGAAACAACCCCACTAGCAAAATATGTCTCTTGGGTTTTTTAAAAAGATTTTATTTATTCGTTTTAGAGAGAGGGGAAGGGAGGGAGAAAGAGAAGGAGAAAAACATTGATTGATTGCCTCTTGCACGCACCTTGAGTGGGGAATGAACTCACAATGTGGGCATGTGCTGTGACCCTGGAATCAAACTGGCAACTCTTTGCTTTGCAAGATGATGACCAACCAACCGAGTTATACCAGTCAAAGGCTTGTTTTTCTTTCCCTCTGGAAGATAAGCTTCATCTTTCTCTTGGGATTAAAATGTGCTGCTGCCCTGGCTGGTGTGGCTCAGTGGATTGAGCTCCAGCCTGCAAAGCAAAGGGTCACTGGTTTGATTCCCAGTCAGGGCACATGCCTGGGTTGTGGGCCAGGTCTCCAGTAGGGGGCACATGAGAGGCAACCACACATTGATGTTTCTCTCCCTCTCTTTCTCCCTCCCTTCCCCTCTCTCTAAAAATAAATAAGTAAAATCTTTTTAAAATGTGCTGCCTAGAAGCCTGTGGGCTTCTTAGCATCTATATTAAAAATGGCAGATATTCTAGCAAGGATATTCTAGTTTCTGGTTTTTCCCTCTATTTCTTCCCAAGGTGAAGCACTTATTCAGATGAAGTGTATAGTCCATTAGAATTTCAATGAGCAGACCCTAAAAACACTAGAAAGGGGAAAATAACAAGAAAATAAATAGGTCCAAAATGTATTCACATCCAAGAGACTTATCATGCAGACAACATTCAGGATCAGGATCTGGAAGCAAAGCCAAGTTAACATCATCATTCAAAGACTCAGTTACATCCACTATACCACTAGGTTGGGAAGCGTACTAAAGCTATGACTTAAAAAAGTTTCCAAGGACAAGAACTAAAACTGAAGGCCTTTATTTTTTTCATTACCCACAAAACTCTAATATTAAAACTAGTCCATAGATTGCATGGTTTTGCAAGAAATACCAAATGTTTCTTAGAAAATGAAAAGTAAATTTGGTGCTCAGAAAAATTAAATTATACTTGTATATATGGGTGTATATATATTATAATTTTATATAAATGCTTACATTTTACATATAAACATTGTCTAAATAATACATATAGCTCTGGCTGGCATAGCTCAATGGGTTGGACATCATCCTGCAAACTTAAGGGTTGTTCATTCGATTTCCAGTCAGAGCACATGTCTGGATTATGGACTAGACCCTAGTTTAGGGGTTGTGTGAGATATAACCAATTGATGTTTTTCTCACACATCAATGTTTCTCTGCCTCTCTTTCTCCCTCCCTTCCCCCTCTACAAAATACATAAATAAATAAATGACAAATAGTATATATAGATATATAGTAAATATAAAAATATAAGGAGAGAGAGTGAGCTTTGGTATATGTAATTTTAATATTTTTATAATTTTACTATTTATATACTCTATTTATATGTTAAATTATATATATATTTAAGCTCACTATTTTACCTTACCCAAAGAAGTCCCTGTAGACAAAGTACCTTCTATTTAGTCATCCTATATTTTGAAAAGAGTAAAAACTTAAAATATTTTTAAAAGAAAAAAATTATATCATCAGATCCATTTTAATAAGGCTGACTAATGTTACTAAGTATATAACAGTGTCTAATACCAAATTATAGTTGAAATGCATTACTAAGAAAAGATGATAACCCCAACTGTAATTTTAGTTTTGTCAGGTATAAAAGCTAGATATGACTCCTGGCTTACATTTTTCTGGAAATATCGTTCATTATCTGTTCATATCTCAGATAGTCAATGCCTTGTGCCATTGTCATTTTGATAACAATCTGGCCCTTATGAGGCTAAGGTATGAAGATGTCATCTCTTGTAAAAAAACCTCTAACATTTGGTGTGACATTTTAAATGTAACCCAAGAGTTAGCTTCTGTCTACTCTCATCAAAGGTGACTTTTTTTTCTATTATACTTGGAGAAAATGGGGGTCGTCACCTATCTGCTCCAGAGTTACCCACTTGATACCTCCATTTCTGCCTCATGAGCTTCTGCTCTGGGTTGCCACCTGCAGCCATTTCCCCTCCATGTGACACTGCTATCATTGAGCATTATAGGGCGATATGGGCTGGGCCACGCTCCCTGTGGTGGCCTACCTTCCATTCCCCCAGAACAGCAGGTGAGAATGTGTTTAAGATTTTATTGCCCAGCTGGGGATAACTCAGTGTCATTACAAGGTAGAAAACACTTTTAACTGGATGCTAAATATTGTTCTTGTCATAGTCCAAAGGAAAAGAACTAAGGACATTAAACATTTCATTGACAACAGTGGGGGCTTTTTAAAGGCACATCCCAGTTTTCAGGGTTGTTTCCAGGCCCACTCTCCTCTGTCCCTTCCAGAGAGAAAGAGAGAGCCCCCTTCTTTAGATTTGTTCAGTATACAATTTTCACTACACTGTAGGAAAACCTCATCCCTTACCCTCCAGGGTTAGCCTCTGCTAGGGCGTATCACATTCTAAGGTGGATACTCCGTGGGCCCCACCCAGGTCCCTTTGGATCCCATTTAAAGTTTCTACATGTTCCTCCCCTGGCTTCTGTGTGCTCCTGCTTCTAATGGTCTGTAACTCTTTTTGTAAAAGTACTCTTAGGCTATTAGAACTGCTTTGAAGAGCCAGAAAAAGTGAGGCACAGACACGGGCAGGAGTGTGAAAGGCCAGCTTCCTGTTAACTATAGTCACCATGTTGTGCATTACATCCTAAGTACATATTTATCTTATAACTGGAAGTTTGTACCTTTTGACCACCTTCCTCCAATCCTCTCTCCCTCCACCCCTTGCCTCCGGTAACTACAAATCTCATTTCTTTTTCTATGAGTTTGTGGGTGGGTTTTTTTTGGAGGGAGGGAGGGTTTAGATTTCACAGTAACTAAGACTATATGGTATTTGTTTTTCTCTGTCTGATTTTTTTCACCTATCATAGTCCTCAGGGTCCACTCATGTTATTGCAAATGGTAGGATTTCCTTCTTGTTTCAGGAGATCAACTGTCCGTGGACATCACAATTTTGCTCAGAAAGCTGAGGGTTAAAAGTGTACTAATCATTTCCAACTGCTCTGGGACTTGCAAAGGCAGGAACTTGTAGAGGGGTCATTCCAACTGCTAGAGCAGTGTTCAAGTGGTATTATCCTTGTGTCTCCTTCCTGTGGGACAAGATGAGGCCCAAGAACTCTCCAAGGACTAGACACAAGCAAATTTTTCTTTGGCATGGTGCAGTGGCCAAATGGATAACAGGGGCAGTGGCCACAGGTGGTGGGAATGAGTCAGAGCAGGTAGCCATAATCAAGGTGAACAAAAGGAAGATACAGAGCCTCTGATGCATATCAAGTAAACTAGACAAAACACTGAATTGTAGAAGCAGGCCTATCTCATATTCATTCATTCATTCATTCATTTGTTACTCATTCACTCAGGAAATATTTATTGATCATCTGGTATGTGCTTGCTGTTGGGTAAGAATGGAGCTTATACTATAGAGGAGGAGATAGACACTAAATAAATAACTATGAGAACCACTATGGCCAAATAGTTAATAGAATGGAGTCAAACTATTTGGGTTCCAGTTCCACCTCTGCCACTTGCTAGTGTGTGATTCTGAGAAAGTTAGCTTAATCTCTCTGTGACTCAGTTTTCTAATCTATTAAGTAAGGTTCATAATAATACCTACCTTCTTTAAGATGGACCAACTGTAACTACACACAAGATAGCTGAATACTTAATGAAAAAAGCCAAACACGAGAGTACACACTGTATGACTCCATTTATATAAAGTTAAAAAACAGGCAAAATGAAATCTATGGCATCAGAAGTCAAGACAGTAGTAGTTACCCTTGGTGGAAGGTGATGGTGTGATTACTGGATGGAGACATGAGGGGGTTGGGGTGCAGATAATTCTTTTTTGATTTGGGTGCTGCTTACATGATGAGGGTGCCTACTTTGTGAAAATTCATTGAGCTGAACATTACATGAACTTTTCTATATGAATGTAACATTTCCATAAAGAGGGGAAAAATTACAGGACCAAAGTCAAAATATTTAGGTAAATATAATTTTTATGTACAAATATGTTCTTTATAGTTTTATTTATCCCTATGAAAAATTAAAGACAGGCTAAAAGTCTGACAACTTTTTTAAAAGATTTTATTTATTTTACCTTTAGACAGAAGGGAAGGGAGGGAGAAAGAGAGGGAGGGAAACATCATTGTGTGGTTGCCTCTTGCAACCCAGGCACATGCCCCAACCAGGAATCAAACCAGCGACCTTGTGGTTCCCAGGTCAGCACTCAATCCACTGACCCTCAGCAGCCAAGGAAAAGTCTGACAACTTTTTAAAAGATAATCATGATGACTATAACAGAAAAATTCTCACAATCTATTGCTAATTGATTGAAACAGAACATATATTTTGAACATATACTACAACTTTATTTCTGTAACAATTAATATCTATCATTGAAAAAATAATGACATTGGATAGCTGGAAGGATTAAATGGGATAGTACACTTAAAATGTGTAGAAAAGCCCTGGCTGGTGTGGGCTCAATGGATTGAGTGCTAGCATGTGAACCAAAAGGTTGCCGGTTCGATTCCCAGTCAGGGCACATGCTTGAGTTGCAGGCCAGGTCCCCAGTTGGGGACATGTGAGAGGCAACCACACATTGATGTTTTTCTCCCTCTCTTTCTCCCTCCTTTCCCCTCTCTCTAAAAATTAATAAATAAAATTTTTCAAAAAATAAGTGCATAGAAAATAACTAAGCAGGTTGTAAATGCTCAATAGTGCTAACCGTTATTATTTGTATACAAATATAAAACTGCAGGCTGTGAGAAGAAATATAATGAAAAATGTGTTGCTGTAATAATGGATCCAGGTTATGTTTTCAAAACAAAGGATGCCTGTTATCCAGGATGCTGTGTTGCTGACCCAGAGCTTTAACCACTCACAGGCCTTGTAGTCAGAGCCCAGAGCCACCAACCTTGGAAAAAGTCACAAATGAACACCCAAATAGAAAGGGCTGCAGACATTCACTATAACAGCAATAACACAGTACCTGAGCATAGCTTATTACAGTTTAAGAAGTATTTTCACACAAAAGACTCACATAGTCATAATAATAAACCAGCGAGATAGGTAATGTTTCTATTCTTCAGATGAAGTGACTGAGATGTAATGACTTTTTAAGTGTAACATGGAAAGTGGAAGGGCTGAGGTTTGAGCTTCAGTTAGTTGACTCATTTGTCCAAACCCTGATTCACATTCCAAATTTGCTGGTGGTACTTTATTTTAATTAGAGATCATTTGATAGAAAATGAGAAGAAATCCTTCTCTAAAAGGCTTACCTGTTCATAACTCACCTTTTCTGCCATGTCCCTGCCTGGCCTACTTGGTTTCAGTCACTTGAATCAGTAAATTCAGGAGAACCCCTGACACTTGTTGCATTCTTTCCTTTTGCCATAAGTAAGCCCAAGTACTGCCCATGAGCTCACACCCGGGACTACCTTGTGAATACTGCAAATATGAGGCAAAGACAGAAATTTTCATTCTTTATCCACAAGCTTGTCTTGCTGAAGCAGGAAAAGGAGGCCCATAGAAAATCACCTTATCATAGCCAATAGGTTGATGATAGCTCAGAATGAGGCAATAATGCAATACTTAATTTTACTGGTTAAGCCACCAAACTTATTCACTATTGACAAGTTGAAAGTTGAATGGCTTCTATTTCCTCTATTCTCTATGGCAGAGGTCTGAGGGGCTGGTAGGCAGTGAAATGACCAAGAGGTAGGGATTTGGAGGGTACGATAGTTAAAGAACATCAATAATTCACTACTGGGGGACCTCCCTGTGATAATTGAGAGGAGACCCCTAAGAACTACATCCACAGCTGATAGGTGTAACTAAGAAATGCATAGGTATCAAGGAGCAGGACTAGTGTGGGAAAAAATGGTATACTCCTCTTACCTTATTGTGTGTTTCCTCTCTCTGACCCCCCCAAACAACCCTTCAACTGAATATGTTGTCTCTTCATAGGTCATTTTTTATTTTTCAGTCATCCATTTATTTAATATATATGTATTGAGTACCTACTATGTGCCAGATACTGTTACAGGCACTAAATGGGTGGGGATCCCTGTGCATGAGAATCTGATCTTGTGAAATGTACATTTAAGGGGGGGCAGATAATAAATAAAATAAGTAAGTAAATTATAATGTGATAAGAGCCAGGAAGAGGAAATGGAGCAACAAAGGAAGATAGAGTGCTGTGTGGATGTGGCTAGGGAAGGCATCACAGGGAAGATGGCATTTGAACAAAGACTAAAAGATATGACAGAGCAAGCCATACAGATATCTAAGGGAAAAGCATTACAGGCAGATGGAACAGCAATTGCAAATGCTGTGAGATGGGGTGCCATGTCTAAGAACAGTAAGAAAGACTCAGACCAGAGTGGAATGAGTGAGGAGATGAATAATGGGAGATGACGATGGGGAGCGAAGCATCCATCTTGTTGACCAAAGAATGTGAAATGGGAGACCATTGGAAGGTTTTGAGCAGAGAGATGGCATGACAAGACATGTTATAAGAGGCTTTCTGTAGGGGCTGTGTTAACATAAAATGTAGGAGGGCAAGGGTAGAAGCAGGGAGACTAATTAGAAGGCTACTATAGCAGTTCAGGCAACATGATGGCACCTCTGCCCAGGGTGGTAGCTGTGGATGTGGCAGGAGGTAGCTGGATTATGAAGATACATTGAAGATAGAGCCTATAGGATGCACTGACAGATTGCTTGCAGGGAGAAAAAGAGAAGAGTCAAGGATGATTCCAGGGGTTTTGGCCTGAGCAACTAACTAGGATGGAATTGTCATTAAGTGAGATGGGGAGGGCTGCTCTGGTGGTTTTATGCTGTGTCAGATTAGCTTGACTGGGGCTATGTTTCCTAGAATTCCCTTCCCTGTGTGGTTCTGGGTTAGGGTTAACCAAAAGAAATTTTCGTGAGATCAGCAAGGCTGGAGTGAAGCAGCAGCCATTGTACTCTGAAGGTCACCGAAGTTCACATACATTGTCACTGATCGTCGGGATCCCCTTGTGGTGGGGGTCGGCAGGATAGGCAGAAGCTGGGCCCATAGCTCCTCCGTCTTTCATTGGCTCTTTTCTTTCAGTTTCTCTGAGTCCTGGACCAAATGCATGTGCAGTTCCATGGCAGAAGGCATCAGGTCACCCCCATCACTAAAGTTAGAGGCAGTGAAAGACTGTTATAGGTACATCCTCACTGGTTCCAGCTAGTCCTTGTGGGTTCCAGTTGGTCCTTCTCTCTGTTGCTTCATGCCCAGTTTTTCTTCCCAATTGACTGCTCTAATGATCTCTTGTGTTCTCACGTGCATGCTCAGATGCAGAAGTAATAGCCCTCCATAGACTTCTTTACCTGATTAGTGACTTTCCTCTGAACCCTGATTAATGAGTTTTCTCTGGTCCTCCAACTGTCCCTTTCTATACCTTTACTTCCCTACCTTCTCCCACAATTGTGTGAGGTCTGATCCCTAGAAAGAAAGAAAGAAAGAAAGAAAGAAAGAAAGAAAGAAAGAAAGAAAGAAAGAAAGAAAGAAAGAAAGAAAGAAAGAATTCCATATCTTCATAGTGGTTCCAATTCCCTGATCAGACTCCACTGATACACTGCCAAAGGAACACATTTGGGTAGAAGATCAAGAGTTGGGTCTAGACATGTTAATTTTAAAATTCCCATTAGGCATCCAGGTGGAAATTTTGAATAGGAAGTTTGACATTATGAGTCTCTAATTCAGGGGAGAAGTGCAGGCTGGAGACATGACTTTTGAAACCATCTGTGTATTGATAACACTTAAATCCAGCAGACTACATGAAGTCATCCAAGAACTGCTTGTAAATAGAAAAAAAAGTGGTGGAAGGACCAAATCTATGGATGGTCTAACATTAAGAAAACAAAATATTTGTTCTATATCTGTGAAATATGTTATTGGCATTTTAAGGAAAATGAAGTACAGACAACTGTACTTCAACAACAATAAAAGAGAAAAAAGAAGAAAGCAAAATAAAGTGCAGAGAACATACACTGAACAAGCAAATATTAAATGAAGAACAAAGAAAAATTATTGAAATGAGCAAAGTTTCTCAATTGTTGAGTAAACCTAGAAAACTTGGAAGTGGTTAGTGACTATTTATCTGGCAGACGAATGAAAAAAATAATCCCTGTTAGTTAATTTATTTAAATCTACCTTCTAAAGATTTTAGATGTTTTTGTTTGGCTCTCTCCCACTGGTCAGAAACTCAATTGATCAAATCCACTGGGAAATCCACAGTATTAGCAAGATAATTCAGAGCCAACCATAACAGTAATTGTGACAAAAGAAAAATGAAATAAAAAATCACATCAATCCTTCAAACTGGACTAGAAATTGAAGTGTAAAGTGTTTCATGCTTCGAAGATGGTTGCCTCATTTCTCCAGATCCAGTTTTGTGATACCATGGGATGGGTGGTGGTTCTCAGCTAGGTACATTTTTGTCCCCAAGGGGACATATAGCCATGTCTGGAGACATTTTTGGTTGTCTTAACTGGGAGAGGGCTGCTATTGGCATCTAGTGGATAGAGGCTAGGTATGCTCCTAAACACCCCACAAGGCACAGGACAGCCCCGCTACCCCCACAATGTAAACTATGCAGAGATTGATAGCCCTGCTATCTATCTCAGGGAGTAGAATGCAAATCTTTGCAGAGGAATAAAACCAGAACGAAATCTAATTTTATTTTTATTTCAGTAAAATGGTAAAATGATGCACAAGTGGAAGAAAGGGGAGGGGGATAGAGTTTGAGAAAAAGAAAAGGGGGGAAGAGGAGAAGAGGAAATAAGAATGCTGTGCAACACTTACAGGCTCAGAGAAGTTCTTAGATCCAATAAGCAACTAGCAGATGTGGAAGCACTGAATAATGTAACAGGCTGTGAGAGTGATCTTCACTCATGTAATCTCACAGAGCAACAGCATTCCCTGGCTTTTGCTGTACTGTGTCTGGGGCCCAATCACAGGAGAAACACATTAAGTGTCAGGACGAGTGATGGAGGGTTAACCCAAGATAAGACCATTGTCACCTTCCTCCACCTTTGCTCCTTATAGTTCCAAGTTTTCTGGCTTGTCCCTCTGATTAGCTGCAGCACCGAGAAGTGGCAAAGACCTAGACCTCAATATATGGAACAAACCAGTTTGCTAATTGTAAATTAGATCAATTATCTGGAAATTAATTTAATTCTCTTCTTCCTCCAGTGTAGTTTAGTCTACCCATGAGTTTTCTATGCATGTGCACCTGTATCAAGCTGCTGTAGGGAAAGGAAGG
>JAPYXV010005959.1:0-10153 GCA_028533065.1 Trachops cirrhosus | reverse complement strand
GAAACATTTCTTCTCTAACTACTATTCGAAGATCATGGACTTTTTTTTCCACACAGAGCATGGGTGACTTTTCCTACAGCATGCAGATGCAAAGAATAACAGAGATGTTAAGTAATAGAGCAAATTGCTAGTAATAACTCTATCTACAAATCCAGCTAGGAAAGCTGTAACTTCTATGTGCATTAATTTCTTTATCTGCAAAGTTGAAAGGAGGATAATTAGCACCAATCTAAAGGTTATAAAAAGGATTGAATATATAAAAAATATATAAAACCCTTAGAACAGTGGCTGACCTACACTAAGTACTCAATTTATATTAGCGCTAATAATGGGAAGTATGAATCCCAAATTTACCAGTCTTCAAAAAAGAGAAAATGTTAAATGTAGTGAAATTGACATTTGAAACAAGTCTGACTAAGACTTTGTCTTACCCTTGGTCTATCTCTTATAGCAGCAAGCACATGGAAAGGCTGTTTTATAAAATATAAGTATTCTTTGTCTTAAGGTGATTTTCAGATTCATTGGTTTATTTATCATGAATCCCCTAAAGTGTATGAATTCCAAATCTCAAGTGAATAATTTACCAGTTCTTTTGCGAACGAACAGATGAAGACCCCAAAGCACAATCACCGAGTCAGCGGAGTCACCAAGTCCCCCCGACACTGTCACCATGACATGCTAGAGGAAGAGGTTCTGCAAATATAAGCTTACACTATTTTCATGGTGTAAGTAAAGTTTAGCAACAGAAAGCAAGGACCAGAGAATGATAAAGGGATTTGTGCCAGTCAGGGATAACAATGATAGAGTTTCAGAGCTACATCCTTCAAAGATCTCTCAGAGCTTAGAGTGCAACTCTTCATATGACACTATCTAAAGATTTTCTTTTACATTTCAAAGCCGTCCCTTAAGCTCCCCTGGCAGGAGCCATGATAAGAAGGTACTATAACACTCTAGCTGGTCTAAGTCCATCCCTTTGGGGTTCATAGTCTCTCTCCTTTCCCTGGTTCTGGAATGGATCTAGGTTTGCCACCAGCATCTCCCTAGTGGGTGGGGGCAGAGGAGGGTGAAGGATACATTAACTGAATATTGTGATGTGTAAGGCATTTTATACTGAGATTTGGAAACATTCCTATTCCTCTTGTTTTAGTCAATACAAACATGAAGTGCTCAAAAGTAGAATTCTCACCCCTCCACCACCTCCAAGATAAGATTATAGAGCTTTGATCTTTACTAAAATTTGCCTAAAACGTTGCCTGGTTGACAGAACTTATGAGGCATCATTCTTTTTTCCTTTAACTACCCCCGACCCCTTTCAGAACCTCTACATTTCCCCTTGCCACATTTCTCCTTTCCCCCCTCAACCTACCTGCCTACTCCTACTCCTTCAGGGTTAAAACCCACAGGACTCGTCTGCAAAGATTAAGGTCTGTGGAGTGTCAATGGGTCACACCTGTTCAACTCACGTCTCATGAAGAAGTACATATTTTCTTTTTAAAGCAAAACTCCAACAGGCCAATACCAACTGGTACTTTCCCATTTTCTGTGAAAGGTGAGGAGTCCCTCTCCGACTGCGTTTCTGGGTCTGACTAAAGGTGCACTGGTGTGTGGGACGTGCCCTTGGGAATGAGGAAGACAAACCAGAGAGGAGGGCAGAAGCTCAACGGCTCTTTGGTAGAGGTCGAGGTGCATACGTTGACTAACTTTACTCTCCCCTTAGTTAAATCAGCACCAAGTGTAATTTAGATTTATGTGACCCAGGAAGCACAAATAACTACCAAATTAAAGTGTTTTGAAAGCATGGATGCTGTTTGAAGACAGAACCAGAAGCTGTGGGGAAGACAGTGTGGAAGGAGAGAATTCTCCAGAGAATCTTGATTTTCTTTTCTAAAGGGGGGAAGAAACAGAGGGTGGAAGTGAAGATGAAACACAGAAGAAAACACTGCCCCTGAAAAACAGTAATGCAGCAAATAAAGGCACTGGCAACGGAAGTGGAAATAGAAGACACATCCCTACTTGAAGATAATCTAATGTGATGGTAACACATACACAAATGAACTCCAGCGGTAAAGTTCACAGACCGAAGGTCATAGCTTTGCAAAAACATTTATAGCTGCTTTAAGCTGTGCTCATATTTACCTTTAAGCCAAATAAGTGAATTTCACCCTTCTTTGAGAATTAGTACACAGGCACAAGCTTTAATGGGTCAGAAAGTTCAACTGTAGTCTTTTTTCCCCAAGACAACTAGAGTCAGGGAGTTAATTTTAAACCTCTGATAACCAAATGTCATAGGCAAGGTTAAGTTTACCTGGACTATGCCTCTTTGTCAGTTGTATAACCTTGTACCCAAGCTCTTAGTCCTGTCTCAGGGTGAAAATGAGATGCTAAAGGTAGGTGAGATGCTAAGAGGTTTTGCATCTGAGGCTCCCTTTCCTTTGGGAGGGTTTCGTTTATGAGAGGAGAAGGAAAAATGGAGGCTGCATTCTGACAGAGAGGAAGGGGAGAAATGATGGTCTGTTTCTGCTAACATAGAGGAGTTGCGCAGAAGTGGGCTCATTCTGAACCTCAGTTTCCCCATATGTAAAATGCAAGAGTTATCTACTTGACAGAGAGATGAGCATGAAGAGCCTGTTTCTGGCACACAAAAGAGACCCTCAAAAATAGTCTTCTCCCCCAAATGGAATAGGAGGAAAGAAGAGTGTCCATCAGAGTAAAACTCCCACTTCCCAGACCTAGTTCTCCATGGGTATTTACCTCCTGGGAAGGTCATCTCGCTTCCGACCCACGCCGCGCCCCCAAATTCGCGACGGTGGGCCCTTGCCCTGAAAGGATGGGGTCAACCTACTCACCTGTGGCGCTGCTAGCGGTGAGCAGGATTAGCCCGCGGGTGGCACTAGCCCGCCTTTTATAGAAGCGGGCATCGGAGCGGACCAATGGGCGCCGGAGGCAGCCGGGAAGTGGCCAATAAGAAGGGAGTTCTCTTGCGGGGCGGCAGCAGAGGAAGGGGGCTGGGTAGCGGGGGATATCTTGGGGAGGTGCTGACCTTGTGTGCCCTCCTACGCTGGAGACTCGCACGCCTTAGCCTTTAGGTGTTTCTGACAGGTGTTTTTGTTAAACTGTTAGGTCGTCCTGAACTACCGAAGTCTGACTCATATCCAGAGCTGGAAATTCCCTCCAAACCAAGACAAGGTCTATTATCAGCATAATGACCTCCTCCAATGGCCTTGAACTGCTTCTCCGGGATGGAGACTGAAGCACGTTTTCTCCGTGTTTCTAGGTTATTTGATAGTCCAGTCCTGCCTCATCATTCTTTTGGTGCTTCCCCTTGTTCCTTGAGGCAAGGCAGCCATTGAACTTTTTAGAAGGGAAGCGCTCAGTATCCTGCCAATTAAATTTTAAAGCTGTGAGCAGATGAGCCTATTAGAAGAAAATCATGTTGTTTGCTATATGAACAACATGGCCCAGAAATCAAACATTTGGACGGGGTTGCTTATTGATTGGGTGCTCAGTGCACTAGATCCTGCCCCAAAGGGCCATTTATGCAATACATTATATTGTAGGGCTTTTTTTTCCTTCCATTTTTAAAAAGTCAAGTTTGTTGATGTATAACTTACAGTAAAATTCATCCTTTTGAGATGTACACACAATTCTGTGAGTTTTGACAGACACATACACTTGTGCAATCACAAATTAGCATAAAGAAATTTCCATCACCTCAAAAAAGTTCCCGTGTCCCAGTCTTCTCCCCCAACACGCAGCCTCTGGAGACCACTGGTGTTGTCTATGTCCCTCTAGTGTGGTCTCTTCCAGAATGCCACATAGTGGAATCAGTCACACAGTATGTACAGTGTTTTCAGATCCTGGCACTTAACATAATGCCTTTGAGCTTCATCCGTTTCACTGCATGTATCAGTAATTTGTTCCTTTTTGTTGCTGAGTATGATGCACTTTAAAAGTACAGCTTTAGTATGTTTATTTTCTTTTATCTGAACAATAATTCTAATAAGATAACTACTACCTTGCTTCACAGGTAATGGAACTCAGGCACAGGGAGGCTCTACAACCCTCTTCTGGCAGGGGCTAGTAAATAGACTCAAGAATCAAGCAAAGACATTCTGACTTTTAATCTGGTATTCTCACTGCTCAGAACCAAGCTGAGTTCAAAGATGGCTTTCCTAAAGCTGGGTCTATGGGAGGGCTTGAACCACCTCTGTTAAAGAGAGATGGGGCCAAGTCATTCAGTGGGTCCATCTCTACGGAGATCATAATAGGTGGGACACTGGCCCTGAGGTGGAGAGGCCTGAGTGGTTGCTATCACTGAAGCCCATTAAAGGTCACCTTGAAGGCCTGAGAAGAGCAGGAGCCCTCTCTGAGCCGCTCTGAACATACCTAGACCCCACAACCTGGGGATTGCAGGCATCTAGACTTTCCCACTTCTCCGACAGAATTCTAAGATGACTGTGACCCCTCCCAAAACATCTCCAGCATTGTGCCTGGAATTCCACCAATCAAGAATCTCACTGGGCTCAACTATACAATTTAAAAATTCACATACTCTGAGAAAAGACTTTCGGTTGGAGAAAATATCCTCATATATATTTGCCTAATTAGAAGTGTTTAATTGGCTTCTCACTACTGCTGTAACAAATTACCACAAGTTTAGTGTTTTAAAACAACACAAATTTATTATCTTATAGTTCTGGAGGTCAGAAGTCTGAAATGGGTTCACTAATCTAAAATCTAGGCATCAAAGGCTGGGTTCCTTTTGGAAACTCCAGGGGAGAATGTTCCCTTGCCTTTTCCGGCACCTGGAGGCCACCTGCATGCCCATGACCCTTTGTCCATCTTCAAAAAAAGCAACATAGCATCTTTGAATCTGCCTCTGACTCTCCTGCTCCTTCTGTCACCAGTAAGGACCTTTGTGATTACTTTGTGCCTACCAGATAATCCAGGATAATCTTCCCATCTCAAAATCCTTAATCATATCTGCAAAGTGCTTTTGCCATATAAGATAACCTAGTCACAGGTTCCACGGATTAGGACACGGACATCTTTGTACCAAAGTTAGAAGCTTTGGGTGGTGCCCAGGTGGGAAATGGGCTTTCTCCTTATGTTTGTCTTATCATCTTGATTGGTGGAATCCATGGCAAAGGAGTTTTCTGACCCTGTGACGTGGTTTTTGAGATTTTGAAAGTGCTGCCTTCATGGATGGTAAAGAAGGACACCTCACTGCACCCCCCAGACCTTCAGCAGAACATATGTGAGAGGGGTCCATCCCAATCTCCAGTTTTTCTTGCTGAACTGGCTTTGGATTGGTCCTCCCTGATCTTCTTTGCCAGATCCTCCTTTTCTGCCCTCCAGATATTCAGGGTTCCTCTGGGCAAGGACCTTGGTCCTCTTGTCTTCTCAGTCTGTGCCCTTTTCTTTGTAAATGTCATCCCCTTTCCTACGCTAACAATCCAAAATGTGTATTTCATGCCCAAATCTCCCTTTTGAACTTCAGACCTTTACATCCAATGACTTATTTTATGTCTCTACTTCCATGATACATTGGCTTCTTAGCATATTCAAAAGTGAAACTGGGAAAGTAACAGTGTTGTACATTGCTGAAGGCTTCATTTAAGTAAAAGGAAGAACTGGTTTGGATATCACAATGTGATTTATACATATGATTAAGAAAAAAATCCTTTCAGGGTTAAAAAAAATCCTTTCAGGAAAAAAAAAATTAGGCCCAAAAGTTGTGCTCATTTAAAAACTAGGGAGGTTTTTTTCTCTTTAAATTTGTATAGTGTTTACAAAGAACTTTTATTTATATTGTTTACTTTGGTCCTTAAAGTAACTGAGATTCAGAATGGTTCAGAGACTTGTCCAAACCTTGTAAATGACATAAAAAGAACTTGAAACAGGATGTTCTCTCAGCTCTGTGCTGTTGTTTACCCCATGGAACCATTTTTAAGCGGAAACTTGGCTTGAATTCCAGTGAATGAATGGGTTTAGTTTAGGGGTCTTTTATTTTAATTTAATTGAAGGGGATCTCTGAAACCAGCTACAAGCATCCTCCAGAAGCCACAGTTGCAGTGGAAATGCTCCCTGAGCTTACCAGCCTATGGCGCTGTAATTATTTCTGTCCTTGTTTTCCCCCTTTACCATAAGCCCCTGAGGGTAAGAACTGTGCTGTTCAATTCTGCAGCCCGGAATCCAGCACAGGGCCTGTGACAGAGAAGGTGCTCGATAAATAATTATTCAGTACATGTTTGCTGAGAAGGAATGAATGAATACAAAAATGAGCAAGTCCATGTGAGAGAAATGAAAGACGTGATAATAAAGCAAAATGCTCTCTGTAATCCTTCATCAGAAAAATCAAAGCTCATTTATGTATCTGAGTGTGAATCAGGCTGTTTCTACAAGACCTCAGATGTCAGAGGCCATATGGGACTCCATCCGTGTTCAAATGGAAAGTAATTTGCTAAGACAGAGGGATGAAGGAGAGGGATCAGGCCAGGGTAAATTCTCTTGGGTCCTCAAGATCCAAATCCGCTAAATCTTTTTCCAAAAGCACAGTAACCTTTACACCCCGATGCCTGCAGTGAGCACTGGTCAGTGAGAGCACCTGAATGTGTATGGGAAGGGCTGTGGACGGGTCTGTTTACACACGACTTCATGCAAGTTCCATTCCAAACCTGCTCCAATTCTCCATTACACTTTTAACAGTTACAACTGGGAACCATTGTTGCTTGAACACATTACTCGGAGAAATGTGGTCATTTGGACACAGTGAGCAAAATAGCCCAGTTAGTATCAGTCATGACAAAGCTTCTGTGCTGTGCATTGTAGCTTGTGTGAAGTCGGACAGTAAGTGACAGACAGGGACCAAAATCCAAGACCTCGCTTATCCCAGGGAATTTTCACCTCAATGTACCACAAAATTTCAAAAAAAGAAAATGGGTTAAGGAACTGAAAAGATTTCTTTCTTTTGTAATTTCTTCAGGTTTTTAGACATATGGAAACCTCCCAATCCATTATTAAGAAATAATTATTGGGGTGGTGACCATACAATATAGATGAACTTTTACAGAATTGTGTGCCTGAAACCTATACAATTTTATTAATCAATGTCAGCCCAATACATTCAATAAAAAAATTTAAAAAGAGAATTATGAAAGCACCCAATACCACATATTCTCTGGACCTAGACAGCCGAGAAGTCTAGGTCCAATGAACATGACTTCCATAAAGGATACTGGGAATTTTGTTCCGTGGAGTTCTTCAATACAGCATTCCTGCTCAAGTTAATAAAACAAACAGTGTGAGAAAATGCCACTAACTTTGGAAATACAGAGTTCTGAATCATTAGGAAGCGCTGGCTATTCCGGTTTGGAGAGACAGGGCGACTTGGAGCGTGAGAGACAGTTGTGCTGGGGGAACGGGCCCTGTTGCGTGGGCACTCTCGGTTTCCCCCAGTGCTGTGGTCCTAGTGTTTGTTCTGCACTGTTTAAAGAGGCATGATCGCCCTTCTCATTCAGTGTAACCAGTCGTTTATGCCACAAGTCAAACAGCATTTGTTGAGGCTGCAGAAAGCAAAGCCAGTACCATTTGTATAATTAATGGTCTCTGAAGCCTTTATGAAAGGATATCCTTAGTCTACATCACGGAGAACGAGCAAACTTGATGACTAACCTCCCTTCTCCTTTGTGTCTCCAACTGTGTTGAAGGCGGGGTGGTCAAGCTCTCAGAGTAATCGGGAAGATTCTGCAAGACTCTAAATGCGACCATCTGGAAGGGTCGAGGGAGGAAAGCACACCGTGAGGAGAGACAGCAAACGCCCTTCCTGGAAGTCCCAATGGACAGAAATCTGGAGAGACTGTCCTTTCCTCTTCAGGAAAATCCTACCTACATGGCAATACCCCGAACCTCACCCCAGAAGAAGTTAGTTTTCCTTAGGTGCCAGATATTAGGATATTTTACAGGGTGTATTGTGGCAGAAATTAATAATTTTTAAAAAGCCGCTGCCTTTCCTTTCAGAGAAGCAGCCCTGCCCTAAATCTGCTGAGGGCTCTGGCTTATGTATTAGGTAACTTTTCCTCAGAGGGCAGCAAAGCCACTGATAATCAGATTGTAGATAGCCTGGATGTGACCTGCTAAGTGGGTGTTTGATACCTGGAGGAGCCAAGAGGACTCACAACAAAGCATGGCCAGGAAAGGAAGCCTCAGGGAACCCAGAACAGCCTTTGTACCCTGTACATAATGTGGGCACCATGTTTTGCTGCATGTAATGCACAATTTTTTGCCCAAATTTTTGAGGGGAAAATGAGGATGTGCACTATGCATGGTTAATACTAATTCTGTATCTATATAAGGGTTTTTAATTCTTTTATTTATGCTTATGCATTAAAAGTGTAAGCAATGACGATATCCATATGCAAAATGATACCCTGGAATACAATCGTCAGTTTTGTTTCTAAATATAAATAAGTAAGTAAATTGAATTAAAACAAAAGATTTTTTTCATGAAAGGTTTGGCCAAAAACGTGGGTGTGCAGTATACATGGGAACATATTATATATGGCAAAATACAGTAAATAGGTGGCCACTTAGCAAGTTCAGAGCCACTTCCAAACATCGGGGAGAGCCAGAGAGAGCCTCCCAGCAGCTCCCGCACAGCAAGCTGCTCATTCTGTCTGTCCTCTTCGGGCTGAGTTTGTGCCCCCCATTGAGGGAGAGCCACGGAGACACACTCCCAGGTGTGCACCTGGCCCACAAGTGCAGCAGAAATGGCTATTGTTTGCCTCGGCAATAAAATCTCTGAATAAATTTTGTAGAGCTTTAAATCAGCCTTATAAGCATCACCAGGCAACTCCTCTGGGAAAGGCAGGGGGGATGGTGGGGTACAGTGCCAGGGACACTCGAGAGGACCAGGGTGTCTCTTGTAAAGGCCTTGCACCGGAAATGCTACAAAGTCATAAACTTAGCTGACCATGAAATCCAATCAATATTGTGCGGAACCCAGTAACACTACAGTACCCTGCCACTGTAGCAGCCAGTTCTTCCACTCCGAAGTGGAGTTCCTTCTGGAAGCATTGCAAAAATCACTCTCAGTCATGGGCCAAAAAAAAAAAAAGAGGGACAAGACGACACAAAGTGGCATCTGTTGCTTGTAATGGTTTAGCTTTCACGGGGTGGTAGCTGTAAGAGGACTGTTAATCAGCAGCTTTCGGCCAAGTTATACTTCTGAAAAAAGCTCATGCTAGTTAAGGAGCCCACTGATTTGGACTAAGACCATATCAAGGATAGAGAAAATCAGATTCAGGTTTTGTGGCACCTGAAGCTTATTCAATTTAGGGGCCCTGTTCAAAAAAAAAAAAAGAATATAAAATTTCAAATTCAAAAGTGCTAGGCATTATTCCCATTGCCAAGATATGGAAGCAGCCCAAGTTTCCATCAGCAGATGAGTGGATAAAACAACTGTGGGACATTTACACAGGGGAACACTACTCATATGTATAAAAGGAAATTTCACTCTTTGTGACAGTATGGATGGACCTGGAGAACATTATCCCAAGTGAAATAAGCCAGTCAGAGAGAGACAAATACCATACGATTTCACTCATATGTGGAATCTAATGAACAAACTGAACTAACAAACAAAAAAAGAGACAGACTCTTAGAGAGCAGGATGACAGCTATTTGGGGTGGGGAATGGTTAGTGGGTAGAGGATTGAGCAAAAGGAGAAAGGACTTACAGATTCGGACAACATGGGGGAGAGAATATAAGGAGGTTATATGGGGGGTTAAATGGTAATGGAAAAAATACAAAAAAGTAAAGAAAACAAAAAAGTGCTAGGCACCTCCTAGGATCTTCAAAAGGGCCCCAGCAAGTGGGAGTCCCTTAATGCAGTGGTTCCTAAACTTTGTTGTATGTAAGAACCATTTGGGGAGCTTTAAAAATCCTCATACCCAGTTTGCACCCCACACCCATTAAATCAGAATGTCCAGGGACGGAACCCAGGCATCAGTATTTTTTTTTTTTAAATATATTTTATTGGTTATGCTATTACAGTTGTCCTATTATCCCCCTTCATTCCCCTCCACCCTGAATACCCTCTCCCACCCACATCACCCCGCTTTACTTCAGTCCATGTGTCATAAGTTCTTTGCT
>JAPYXV010005958.1:0-10153 GCA_028533065.1 Trachops cirrhosus | reverse complement strand
AATCCACATTCTGTATCTGCTCACTTACCCAATACTACCTAATAAAAGCCTATTGAGGCTGCGGCTCCTTTGAGAGAGTGGCCAGGCCACTCGGAGGCACCCTCCCCTTGAGAGGGTAGCCTTGCCGTCACTATTCCTCCACAGGACTTGGTAGTCCTGTGTATGTTTCTCTCATCTCTCTCGAGCCATCTACAACGTCTGCGGTCCACCGAGGGACGGTGGACTGCAACAACATAGTATAAGCAATCAACTAAAAATCAACTCCAAATGTTTTGAGAATCATTGACTGTGGCCTTTCTTCATCAAGTTTATGACTGCCAGGTGGATATTGACTCATAGTGGTCAGGACAGTATTTTAAAAATGAAGAAAAGCAAAGGGAAATAGTGAAAAAGCAGTAATATGGCACCATCTGCAGGTCAATCTGTGAATTACAACAATTTGTTTGAACTGAATGAAATTGCTGTTTTTGTTTTCTGCTGGAGTCGTTTCAGATCACATCAAAAGTTAACAAATTGGAAATATTACAGGAAAACCCTAACCCCTTGTTTCTGCTTTAATATACTTGAGACACTTTGCAACCATAGAAGCCAAAATAGCCCCTGCAGGATGTCATCCTAAGCTGGAGTCCTGGAGGTACCCCAGGAATCCATCTCAACCTGAGGTCAGGACAATAGATTCTGGGTGGGCATACGGACCAGCAGATCCCATGGTTGTGCTCACCTCATTCATTATTGAATGGATTACTTGGTCCAGGGCACTGTTACTCGGGATCCCAAGACTAACTCAGACACTCAGTGATTCCTAGGGAAGGTTATTGATGTAGTGGATCAATGGGATACTCTGCATGATGTCCTTCAGTGTTTAAATGTCCTCACATGTAGTTAACACAGTCTTGGGGCAAAATGTGAACATGTATTGTGAATTGCAAAGGAATGTATAATGCAAATGTAAACTGTTTCTAGTCTTTTCTGACAGATATAGAAGAGGACACATTTGCCAGACCAATGGCTGCATCTCAAGTACCTGAGGCTATGTGATTATGCTCTAAGAAATACACCACATCTGGACCAGTGTAGGCCTGCTATTTGCTTGAATTGCAATAGTCTACTCTTCTCCTCTAGGACCCACCTGGATTCTGCAGGAGCCAGACAGGTTATTTTAATGAAGATAGAATTTGAAACACCCACTTGCCATTTTTTAGTTCCTTAAGGGTAGCACTAACTTCAACCACCTCTTTCCATCTCCTCTTATACATCACATAATCCTCTGTCCTCACTGTCCCCATATTTTCCTCTTCCCCCAGGAAAAAATGTACACAGTATATATTAATTTGCTGTCTTGACTAAGTGAATGGGGGCAGTTTCAGAAAATTCCACTTGGCTTTCTTCCATTGATCTCTCTCATCCCACAGGCCAAAGACCAAAAGTGAGGGTTGTGTCAAGTTCTGACATTATCTATCCCAATTATACACTTGGAAACTGGGGAAATGACCTGCAGTGAGCTGCAAGACCATGGGTAGGACTCCATTTACTACTTGGCTGCCATTTACCCACATTAAAAGTGTGAGAGGGCAATGACGATGCTCCAGGTCTCCATGTATCAATGCCACTTCCAGCAGCTCTCCAATTCCCTGAGTTCTTGGGTCCATTTGTGGAAGGACTCAGGGCATCATGGCTGTGCCTATTTTTCCAGGTTTTGCAAGGTCCTCCCTCTTGGAGACCCAGCCCTCCTCCCAGTCAGGGGTCCAGGGTTTTCAAACCCTGGTTCATATTTGGAAACTGGGCAAGTGATCTTGCCTTTTATTGGGGTACCCACCACCAGCCTCCTGATTTTTATCCATCCTTGATTTCTTCTGATGGTATAAGTTGCGTGGTAACCTTGTTGACATGTATTTTGCCCCTAAGCATATGATGTTCTATCAACCATCTCTGTAGCTTTCTGTGGTCCACCCTTCCTTAGCTGTCACTCTGAGTTTTTCGCTAGTTGTGATCATTGCATTCCCTGACTTCTGAGGTCTAAGTGTCACAGCCTAGCCACTCTTGTTCCAGGGTCCCATTATCCCTGTTTCTATCAGTGAGCCCGGCTCTGTAAAAACCTCTTCTACTGTCTGCAGAGGAGAGCCCCTATAGGGCTTCCTGGTGATGTGGTGCTCATGGCCCCAAGAATGGGATTTTCTGAGTACTCCTGTGGACACAAAGATATGGTCAGTTTTCTGGCCTCACATAGTACATACAGTCTCTCTAGGATGCACACCTCTCTGTCTGCCATGGCACTGATGGCATTTTGACACTAGTTGACATGAGCACCCTTTCTCCATGGTCTAGAAGCCATCGGCATTAGTTTTCTGTGGCTGCTGTAACTAATTGCCACAAACCAGGTAGCTTAAAAACAGCAGAAATTGTTCTCACATTCTGGAGGTGAGAATTCTGAAATCAAGGAGTCAGTAGGGTCACGCTCTCTCCAAGAGTTTGAGGCGGAGAATCCTTGCCTCTTCCAGCTGTTGGTGGCTCCAGGCATTCCTCTGGCTTGTGGTTGTATCATTCTAAACCTGCCTCCATCTTCATGCAATCTTCCCCTCTTCTCTATGAGCCTCTTGTAAAGACATTTGTCATTAAGTTTATGGCCCATCAAGATAATCCAGGACGATCTCATCTTGAGGTCTTTAACTACCATATTTTTCTGTGTATAATGTGCTCCTGTTACAGGGTGCAGCCAAGAGGGGAGCCCCAAGTAGGGATTTGTAACAGGGTCCAGAAGAGGTTGGAGATAATTGGCTCCACACCACAGGGCCACACCTGTCCAGAATGCTGGCAGTTGTGGCCAATTGTGGAAGCAGCTGGAAATGGGGCTGCAGAGGAAGATTGGCGCTGGGATTTAAACGGAGGCACAGCAGCCATTGGGCGTCTCTCTTTTTGGGACCACATGTCTGTTTAGGACCATTCGGCTTTGGTGTCTTGGTTGGGACCATGCAGCTTGGGTGAGAGTCAGGACCACGAGGCTTTGGAAGTGCTCCCTTTTGCCACATGGAGGGTGCTGGGAGGACTGTGTGCATTTGTGGGGAACTTTAGTTTGTGTTATTTCAAATAAATAATAAATTCCTTTCCTTTTCACTGATCTCTGGTATTAAGAGACACCTTTCCTCAGGTGGCAGGCAAAACAAACCCAGCAGATGGGGAGGAACCCCTGGAGAAAAAAGGGGAGGTCTTTTATATCATTCAGCCCCTCCCCCCTGCTCTGTTCTGTAACACTCCCATGTATAATGCGCATCCAAGTTTTGGGCCAAAATTTTCAGGGAAAAAAATTTTCATTTTATTTTTTTAATTCAATTTTTATTTATATTTAGAAACAAAACTGGTTATCATATTCCAGGGTATTATTTTGCACATGGGTATCATTATTTCTTTCAAGAGTTACACTTTTAATTCATAAGAATAAATTAAAAAATTAAAGGTGGATCTGCCTTTTGACCCAGCAATCCCACTGCTGGGAATATGTCCAAAGGAACCCAAAACACTAATTTGAAAGAACATAAGCACCCCAATGTTCATTGCAGCATTATTCACAATTGCCAAGATATGGGAGCAACCCTAGTGTTCATCAGTAGATGAGTGGATAAAACAAGTATGGGAGGGCTCCACCTATAGGGCCCCCCAGCCCTGGCTGCCTCAGATGAGAATAAGTCTACCAAGACATGATCTGCCTGGGGAGGAAAGGCGGCCAGTCTCTCAAAGGAGAAGGGCCAAGAGCCTTTTCCTCAATGGACTTTTATTGGGTTCAATTTGCACAGGAATACAGGTAAAGCTCATCAATCATTGTCAGGCAGTAAGGATCAAACAATAGATAACATACAAAGAACTACCAGGGCTTATTCTGAGTCAGGGTCAATTAGCTAAAGGGATGTAAAACTTTGGGAAACAAACTCATTTCCTGCTCTGACCCTTATCAGAAAATTGAGGGCATTCTTAGCAAAGCAGCTTTCACAGGATTTTACATATTCTTTCTTAGGCCTGATCACCCTGGGGAACCCGCCCTTTCCAGCACAGGGCTGCACCACCCTATGGCATTGTTTCAGGCTTAAGTCGGGAAAAGGAAGTAAGACAGCCAAGAGATTAGAAGACTTCTTGCAGACAGAATGAGGACTCAGGCAATGTCGAAGCTGAGGGGCAAAGGTTCATCACCCCCTTTTACTATAGCCCCCCAAATCCTTCCCTGAGGGCCCCCTTGACTCTGCCTGTCTTAGTTATCCCTCCCTTGAGGAATGTTACCTGTCATTAGGTAACTGGTCAGGCACTGGGGGCCAGGCAGGGTGAAGTAAAGGGAGCAGAAGCAGTGCCCCTGCCAGGGAGATAAGCTTTGTCACCTTAATGGTTATGGTCCCAAGGTCTCTCACTCAGCCTTGGCCATGGGGGTGGAGGGGGGGCAGGTGGTTACAGCTTCTGAAACCAGGCAGGGTGGTTCCCAACACTATGAGACATTTACACAAGGGAATTCTACTCGGCCATAAAAAAGAACAAAATTTTACTTTTGGTGACAGTATGGATGGACCTGGAGGACATTATGCTAAGTGAAATAAGCGAGTCAGAGAAAGACAAATACCATATGATTTCACTCACATGTGGAATCTAATGAACAAACTAAACTAACAAGGAAAACAGAAACAGACTCATAGCTGGAGAACAGATGACAGCTAGTAGGAAGCAGGGGGGTAGGCTAGGGGGTGCAGGGACTGAGCAAAAAAGACAAAGGGTTCCTGGAAATGGGCAATGGGGTGTGGATGGCTAGAAGGAGAGGATTATGAAGACACTAAATGGTAATAGAAAAATATAAAGATTATATATATATTTTTAAAAAGTATTAAAAACATTTATGTAGAGACAGAATTCATACTATCCATGTATAATGTGTATCCTTATTTTTCCCCTCAAAAATGTGGACAAAAAAGTGCACATTATACATGGCAAAATATGGTAAATTACTTCTGCAAAGACCACCCCCTTACCTTTTCTTTCAAATAAGGTCGTATTCACAGGTTCTGGGGTTTAGGATGTAGATGTGTGTTTGGGGAGGGGAGTACCATTTAACCCACTACATCATTCTAGTAGTGAGTTTATACCATCTTCTGGGCAGTTTACCAACTGGTTAAACCCTGTATCTCTGAGCAGGGTTCTAAAGTCAATAAATTCTCCCTTTTCCACATTTTTGTTCTGGCCCCTTGATCAAACACCCTCCAGATCCAGTCCTGCCCCTACTCCTCCCTGTATTGCTGACACATGCCGGCTGGGGTATAGAACTTTCAGGGTGTTTAACCCTTTCTTTTGTTTGAAGGCCCAGCACAAGGTTGGTTAGGTTATGCTGCAGCTTACGTTTAGTCGTATACCTGGGGGCCAGGAGGGGAGTTGGGGCATATCCTGGTGGTGAGGAACACAAGCTATCTCAAAGGCAAGGTGCATCTGCATTATCTTCAAGCAAAGAAGGGAGTGTTAGCTCTTAGAAGGAAGAATAGTCCACTTTTTATAAATTGTTTTATTGTTGCTCAAGTAAGAATAGCCCACTTTTGTGGGCTTGGATAATTCAGAGAAAACTAGAAGTTCAAGATGGGGAAGGGGGTTATCAGCGCAGATATGCCATCCTGTATGTCACAGTCCCATACTTCCCCAGCCAAGGCTTTCACCTTGGCACAGCCGTCCTGCCTCGGTTGGGAGTTTAGTCTTCTTTGGGCTCAGATGACTCATTCCTGGGCCTGGTCCTCAGCTTTCTCTGGCCTCCAATGCAGATGACAGTTTCTCTGTAAAGTTCTCTGACTCCCGATCCTAAATTTCAATTGCCTGGCAATTGCTTTCTGTTTTTTGTTGTCATTTATCATTTTTCTTCAGACCTTAAAAAAATTGTGGTAAAATATACATTTTATTTTTAAATGCACATAATATTTATTATCTTAACCACTTTTAAGTGTACTGTTCAGGAGTATTAATACATTCATTATGTTGTACAACAGATCTCTAGAACTTTCCATCTTATAAAATAGAAACTCTATACCCACTAAACAATTCCTATTCCTGCCTTCCTTGAGCAACTATCCTTCCACTTTTGTCTCTGTGAACTTGATATTCCAGGTACCTCATGTAAGGGAATCATACAGTGTTTGTCTTCCTGTGACTGGCTCATTTCACTTAGTGTAATGTACTCAGGGTTTACCCATTTTGTAGCATATGTCAGAATTTCCATCTTTTTTTAAAAATATTTTTAAAACTTATTTTGAGAGAGAGAGAAAGGGAGAGAAAAAGAGAGAGAAACATCAACCCAGGCATGTACCCTGACCGGGCATCAAACTGGCAGCCTTTCAGTTCACAGGCTGGCACTCAACCCACTGAGCCACATCAGCCAGGGCAGAACTTCCATCCTTTTTGAAGGTGAATAATATTCTATTGTATGTATATACCACAATTTCTTTATTTATTCATCTGTTGATAGACACTTAAAGGGTTACTTCCACCTTTTGGCTACTATCAATAATGCTGTTAGATATGTAAGTGTGCAAATATCTTTTTAAGACCCTGTCTTCAATTCTTTTGAATACATACCCAAAATGTCTATGGCCATACCATCCTGAATGCAGCCCATCTCAACTGAATATATACCCAGAAATAGAATTGCTAGATCATATTGTACTTCTTTCTATTTTTAGGTTTTTGAGGAACCACCACAGTGTTTTCCACAGCAGGTGTACAATTTTGCACTCCCACCAGCAGTACACCAGGGTTCCAATGTTTCCAGGTCCTTGCTCATACTTGTTATTTTTTATTATACTAGCCATCCCAATGGTGCGAGGTCTCGCCCATATTTTTTAAATGGCTGATAAATGGCACCAGCTGGTGAATTCCTTCCCACCAGGGCACAAACTTGAGGTGGGGCACTGTCAGAGGAATCTGAGCTGTTGTAGAACCACCCACCACAACTGCACCTGAGGACCTGTCTATTAGAGACAGGCCCAGGGACATGATGCAGCCTACCCAAATCTTCTCAACTGTTCACATTTCTGGTTATTTCATAAATGTCAAAATCTTAAAATTTCTCCATCTACTTATGTTCCTTTCTAGACTTTAAACATTAAATCAGCTGTGCATAGGGAAGTGGGAGGAGGAGAGACGGGGAAAAGGTACAGGGAATAAGTAGCATAGATGGTAGGTAGAAAATAGACAAGGGGAGGGTAAGAATAGTATAGGAAATGTAGAAGCCAAAGAACTTACATGTATGACCCATGGGCATGAACTAAAGGGGGGAATGTGGGTGGGAGAGGGTGTGCAGGGTGGAGGGGAGTGAAGGGGAAAAATGGGACAACTGTAATAGCATAATCAAGAAAATATATATTTTTAAAAATCAGCCATGCATTGGAAAAGAGAATTATCAGGACCCTTTTAGAGTGCAGTTTAAGGAGAAAATAAAAGCAAAGAAAGAAAAGAAACATTGAAAGAAAATGAGGAAAAGAAGGAATCTTTAAAGTTTAGAGGAGTTTTTGTTTAGTACAATTGGGGAACGTGTGTTTCCGAGACATGAACAAGAACATGAGCCTCCACAAACTTTCTTATCAGATTCATGCATTGGGTAACTGTGTTTTCAGGATCTTCTGGGCTCTAATGGCCAAACCCAGACCTTATGCTGTTTATTAAAATTAGGTTTGTTTAACGTGATGTAGTGCTGGAATTAGGTTTTAAATTTTTTGTGTTCTATTGGAAGAGAAGGGGTAGGGTGAAAATAACCAATAACCTTTATAAAATAACAAATTTAGAGAGGTAGGCTCTAAGTGTGCTAGTATATAGTGTTAAAATAAGTTTTTTGTCATTTTAAAAATTGTGGTAAAGTGCACATAACATAAAATTTAACATCTCAACCATTTTTTTGCCCTCACCTGAGGACCTGCTTATTGATTTTAGAGAGAAGGGATGGGAAGGAGAGAGAGAGGGACAGAAACATCAATGTGAAAGAGAAGCATCTATGAATTGTCTCTCTTGTACATGCCCTGAGCAACCCAGGCATGTGCCCTGACTGGGAATTGAACCCATGGGATGACGGATGCTCCGACCAAGTGAGCCACACCCACCAGGGCATCATCTAAACCACAAACCATTTTTAAGTGTACAGTTAAGTAGTGTTAAGTACATTCACATTGTTGTGTGACCAATCTCCAGAAGTTTTTTCACCTTGCAAAGCAGAAACTTTATATGTTAAACAACAACCATTCCAATCCCATAGTCTTTTGATTGGAACATTTAATCCACTTGCATTTAAATTAATTGCTAATAGATATGTATTTATTGCCATTTTATTATTAATATTTTTATCTCTTTAGTCCTTTTTAAGGCTAAATGATATTCTATTGTATGTATACACTGTATTTTATTCATTCATTTCTCCACTGATGGACACCTGGGTTGTTTCCACCTTTTGGCTACTGTGAATAAGGCTGCTATGAACATAGAGATGCAAATATCTCTTCAGACCTTGCTTTCAATTTGTTTGGGTATCTACTCAGACATGGAATTACTGAATCATATAGCAATTCAGTTTTTCATTTTTAAAGGAGACACCATACTGTTATCCCTAGTGGTGTTACCATTTTACATTCCCACAGCAGTGCACAGGGGTTCCAACTTCTGTTATATGAGGACATATAACAAATGTCCTCACCAACATTTGTTATATTATGGTTTTTTTTAGGTATAATTGACACATAAAATCATATTAGTTTCAAGTATACAACATAATTGTTCAATATTTGTATATATTGAAAAATGATCATTCTAAAAAGTCTAGTTGACATCTATCACCATACATAATAACAAAAATACTTTCTTCTTGTGATGGGGATTTTAAGATCTACTGTCTAAGCAACTCTCAACTATGTAATATAGTAGTAACTATAGCCACCATGCTGTACATTACATGTATTTTCAGTTCTTTTTATAGTAGCCATTTTAATAGGTGTGAGGTGTATCTCATGGTTTTAATTGGCATTTCCTTATGATTAGTGATGTTGAACATTTTTTTCATGTGCTCATTGGCCATTTGTATACCTTTTTTTGGAAAAGGTCTAATCAGGTCTTTTACACAATTTTAAATTGGGTTTTGTTATTGTTGTTGAGTTATAGGAGATTTTTGTGTATTCTAGATATTAACCCCTTATCAGATATGTGATTTGAAAATATTTTCTTTCATTCCATGGATTACCTTATCGCTATATTGACTGTATCTTCCAATGTACAGAAATTTTCAGGGTCTTTTTTTCATTAAATTTATTGGGGTGACATTGGTTAATAACATTATATAAGCTTTAAGTGTACAATTCTATGATACATCATTGCATTGTGTGCCCACCACCCAAAGCCAAATCTTTTTCCACCATGATATATTTGATCTTCCTTTACCCTTTTTTACTCTCAATCCTTTTCTGTCTGGTAACCACCATACTATTGTGTGTGTCTATGAGTTTTTTTGTTTGTTTGTTTTCTTGTTTGTAAATTTGTTGCCTTCAGTTTTTTACCCCACATGAGTGAAATTATATGGTTCTAGACCTTTTCTCTCTGACATTTTGCTTAGCACGATATTCTCATGATTCATCCATGTTGTTGCAAATAGCAATATTTCATCTCTTCTCATGGTTGAGTAGTATTCCACTGTATATATGTACAATGTCTTCTTTATCCAATCATCTAAGAAAGGACACTTTGGTGGTTTCCATGGCTTGACCACTGGAAATGATGCTGCAATGAACACAGTGGTGCATATATCTTTGTGAATAAAAGGTTTCAAGTTCTGGGGGTAGATACACAAAAGAGGGGTTGCTGGGACATATGGTAACTCTATTCTTAATTTTTTGAGGAATCTCCAGAATTTTTGGTTTTGATGTAGTCCAATCTATCTCTTTTTATTTTGTTGCCTGCGCTTGTAGTGTGACATCCAAGAAATTATTGGCAAATCCAAAGTCATGGAGCTTTCCCACTATATTTTCTTCTAGGTGTTTTATAGTTCAGCTATTATTTTTGAGTTGTTGATCCATTTATTTTCATTTTTTTATTTTAGATTATTCAGTACAGTTTCAATCTTTTATTCCCATTCCAGCCCACCCACCCATCCCTCCCCACCTCCCTTCCATTT
>JAPYXV010005957.1:0-10153 GCA_028533065.1 Trachops cirrhosus | reverse complement strand
CGACTTCCATAAACTTCAATTTTCTGTCAGTTCTGGTTGTTATTTTGTTTCTATATCTTTGTTGTCCCTATCTTGGTTGTGCGAGGAGGCACAGTGCGTCTACCTATGCCTCCATCTTGGCCGGAAGTCCTAATTAAATTTTTTCTTAATGCGCACTAATGAAAAGTGCTGAGAGCACATCCCAAAAACTGGTAGAAGAATAGCAGGATTCTGTTACAAGCTGATGGGTCACCAGTTTGAGCAGGGCAATTTTCCAGCTTTAATAATTGCACAGTATAGGCATTGTGTTTGAGATTATTATCTCCTGCAACTGTCTTCTAAAAAATGATTTTTAAAATTTGGGTTATATACATTGATGTAATTTGTGTTTAAGTATACCATAAACTAGCTAAGGCATAACAAGATAACAATGAGGAAAATGGCCAGGAAATATTGTACTGTGGAACTAAGAATAAAAAAGAACTAGGCAACTATAAGAATTGAGCTAAATGAATGTCTTAAAAATAGCACAATGGAGTTATTAGTTAATTGAATTTTCTTCAGAAAAATCTTCCTGGTTAGAATAGTTTCCTTACCAGAAGGAAACAAGGTAGACAATTTTTTCACTATAGATATCTTCTGATAAATTTCTAAGGAAATATTAGGAAAAAATGCTGGCAGTGTAGCATGATTATGTTGATCTGAAATTGTATCATTTTCACAGAGATTGTAATATTCTCTTTGATGCCAAACTGACACATTCAGTATTTAGCAACGAAAAAAAAAAAGTGAATGGTCAGGGTGGTATTCGTTCATCTGTCTTGGAAGAGATTGTCAATACAAAGATTGAGGCCAGGTGAATAGAAAAAAACTAGATCATTATAAGATAACAATAAAGGAAATAAAGGCAAAAAAGAAAAACTCTGTTTTTAACTGAAAAAAATCAAAGTTAAATCTAAAATATGTGATAAATATGAGATTATCTTCTCACTATATTTTCTATTCTCCAACTGATAGTTATTGCTGATGAAAGCAATGCTTTGAGCTGCATAAAGAACTGGCTATATAAAGAATATATAAAATATAGTGCATACTTTGAAGTCTCATTCAGGAGGTAAGACAAGATGAAAAGAACTTCATGGAGTAATTAACAACTAACATTTGTTTAGTAACTGAAAGTTTGGAATGTAGTGTTATGCGCCATTTTGTAAGTTTAAAAAATAAATTTCTAGATTTTATTCTTCTATTGGTGTTTCCTTTGGTTTTACCTGTGGAAGACAGGATTAATTCCAGGATTGGGATTGCTTTTTAGCTTTACTTCAGATTTCTCAGCCTTTCTTATGGGTCATATTCCCTGATCCTTCCAATTCTTTCTTAAGCCAATATTTCAACATTATCTCGATGGGATATTGTCCTTTGAATTTACAGTGATTTTGCTTAATTTTCCAACTTTTAAAGTACATGACATTATGGAAATAGTACAGACCCTGAGATTTCTAGGCTAGAATTGATTGTAAATATTTTATCTTGTTGTCAGGTCATGTGACTTGACCTTTGGTTAAGAAAGTATGGTTACCTTATCTACTTGTACCCCTACTCCTTATCACTCATTACACTAAAACCTTCGACTCACTTAACTTTTCAGCCATATATATTTGAATATATATTATATATTCTGAATTTATACTTCCAAAGGTAACCTTATTGTCAAATCCAGTGGTCTTTTCCCCTACTGTTTGTTTACCTTAATTTCTATTCAGTTCTATTCATTGGAATGTCCAGGATTCTAGAGACTTAGGAAATTGGTTCTCTTCAAATACACTATACTATTCTTTGTCTCCTTTCATAAATTTTCTTTTGCCTCCCACCAGCCTTATTCTTTCAAATCAGAAATTGCTTATTTTCTTATGGGTGGCTGGAGCCACTATTTGTTTAAGGCTCAGGAATATTCTTTTTGCATATCCCCCTCCAGCCTTTATTTCTAGGACTCCTCAAGGATGAAATTATTTTCCCCTAAGCTTCAGTTCAATTTGTACCTTCTTCATTAAGCTTGACTTGCCCATAGTAATTTATTTTCCTTTAAATTCTCAGGCATTTGACCCTCCCTACCTCATTCTGTTAACAAACTGTGTTAATGTGTCACTTCCTAGTTAGAGTGCAAAGTCTTTGAGGATAAGGGCTGTACTTCAGCTATTTTTTTTTTTTTTTTGGTTTGCTTGGTAAGGGGACAATGAACATAATACCCAAATATTTGTTGAATGAAAAAAGCACAGTATATTCTAAGGTTTCGATATAACACAGCCAACATATACATCCAGTTTAGGTGTGCAGATTAAATGATTTTCTTTTCTCCTTTTTGGCTTCTTCTGATTGTGGCTGACAATTCTTGTTATAAAGGTACCACTGGCAACGTTTTTAGATATCATAAAGCATTAAAAGATGGCAAAAGCAGGCTATAGGAGATAGCGGAAATGGATATTTACAAGGCTGCTACAATGTGCCAGACACTGGGCTTTGCACTGTAAAGATTTTTTTTTTAAAGACTCAAGAAACTGAACTCCAGAGAGGTTAGTTAACTTATCCAAGTTTCCACAAGAAGTAAATGGTTGTGCTGAATTTCAGAAATTTTAGGTCCACCTGGTTTCAAATGGGAAGGCAGTTTTAGTATTGGATGATTGTTAGAAATGACATATTTTCTTTAAACAGCACTAGGCACAGTAGCTGGCATTCAACAAATATTGCTGTCTGAGGATTGGGTACGCTTAAACAAGCGAGGAAAAAGCTGGCTGAATTATGTTCCTAAGTCTAAGAAACGCTATTTGATTACAATAATCCTTTGTCCTTCATACTGAGCATAGAAAAAAAAATGCCTGGCAATATTTCAAATCATGAATATCCCCTCCCTGCATCATGTAACAAATTATACTTCTAAAAGAGAAAAGGGACTTAAAGTTTTAAGCTGACAGAGACTAAAGTAAGCCAATAACTTATTCCTGTAAAAGAGAATTTATTTTGTGCTTCGTGTTTTGCTTTTTGATGAAGAAAATGCTTCTGATTCTCAAGGAACTTTGCAAGGTAAACTCCGGGGGCTCGGTAGCAGCTGGGCCTCCGAAGGTGGAAAGCAAGCGGTTCTCTCTCTCTCTCTCTCTCTCACCGCGTCTTTTCTTTTAGGTCCCCCAGAGCCTGCTGTTCGGCAACACCGCACAGCCGCCGCGGAAAGTGGGGCAACCCAGGCTTACTCTGCCCATCAGCAAAAACTCTGTATTCAATGGAGGCGACAAGCCATACAAAACGCCCTGCCACCTGCCCCAAACGAGCGCGGAGGACTAACCGCGGTTTCTGCGGCTTCCTCCTTCCTCCGCTCGCCGCACCTGGACGCTGACGACGCGCGACCCCCGGCTGTGACGTCACCGCACCTGGCAATTGCCCCGGCCGGGTGTTGAGCCGACACTCTGCGGAGCGGGAGGGACTGGGAGAGGGATTCTCGCGAGATTTGCCTCCTCCCAGGCCCAGCTCCGGACACCTTCCCGGCCTCTCGCCGGGGTTCCACCTCAGCCTTCTTGGGCGTCGCGTTCTAGAACGGCAGGCATTGAAGGAGAGGCGACGGGCAGGTCCTCGGGTTCCGCTGGCGCTCCGGGTTGGAGCCAACGGCCTAGACGAACCAGCTGGTCTCAGCCCCCCTGGGGGAGCGACCCAGGGTGGGGAAGCCGCTGTCTGGGCTGGAGGGCGACGGCCCTCCCACCACCGCGGCTTTGGGGGAGACTAGGATCGCGAAGCTGCCACCGCCTCTTTCTCACGGGCCTCACTGACGGGACTGTGCGAAGAGCACCGCGGGCAGATGGAGGCAACTCCTCGCCCCGCCTGAGCTCTGGAGGGACCCGAGCGAGGCGCAGGGCCCGCCTCCCGCCGCCAGAGCGGCGGCGCGAGCAGCTGGAGGAGGAGTGGCGGCACCGGGCTTCTCCCTGCGGGGGCCCCCAGCATGGGTAAGAGACTCGGGGGGTGCTTCACACGCCGGGATGACCGTTCTGCTTCGGGAAGTCGGTTCCCCTTCTCGATCTCCGCTGGGAAGGGTCGGGGTAGGGGGGACAGCCCCTCCGCGGCAACATCGAACCCTCTTCGCTGCTCTGTCCTCAGTCCTATCTTCCACCTTGTTCTTGCGGAGAAATTCGTCGGAGGGCTCGTGGGGCTGTCTCTCGCGCTCCCCTCCCGCCTTTTCCTGCTCTCGGGAAAGGTGAGGGAGTGGGGGATGGGGACGCCGGTCACCTCTCCTCGCCCAGTACCCGCTGAACTCAGCCCCGGGCTTCCCTTGGCTCCCCGGTCCCTTCCTCTCTTCCCTATGTGGGAGTGTGATTGAAAAACTTGACCTAGTAGCGCTTGCAACTTCTTTATCTTCTGCGAGGCATTGTATAGCTTGGTTTTCAAAGTTTTATTTTTCGTTGTTTGAAAAGCAGTCTCCCCCCTCCACTGCCCCTTCGCTGAAATTTGCAAGGGATGCCTCAAGGACAGGGAAGCTTCAGTGTTTTTTTTTACTCCGTTTTTACCTAGGCAAGTATGTTCGCATTTAAATATTACATCTCTGAAAACTCGTTTGGGGTTTGGTAGGATTAATGTGTTGAACCCTTTGAGAAGGAGTTTCCTGTTTGGAGTTAGACTTCCTTGCTAGAGGAGGGAAAAGTACAAGGCCTTATACGTTATTTACTATGTGCCTTAAAGTTTTGTTTAGATCTAGGGAAAGCCGTAAGTGGCGCAGCCTGGTTTGAAAGGGAGTTTTGTTGAGCAGTGTAACAGTGCTATTGATAACAAAGTGTCACGCTGGGTAAGCACTATCCCTCAATTCTTTAAAGATTAAAAGCAATTTTAAAGAGCTGCTTTTTTAAAAAAAGTGTGCCACCTTAAAGCATAAATTTCAGTCGCCATAAGGAATAAGCCTGTTCTTTCAAGAGTAATCTTGATTTTGGCTTTATAAAATAAATTAGGAGGATGCTATCATTTTTCGCTCTACCAGCAAACTATTAACCGAAATTAGAAATTTATGAAACTAACAAATGATTTAGACACAGGACAGATACAAAATACTGCCGATGTGGCACCTTCTGCCCACACATTGTTTTGTGGGAAATACTTTAAGCATAGTGTTTATAGATACCCGCCCTGCTCTTCTGTGTTTTCTTAGTCTTTCGACTTTTATGTTCCTCCACCTCCCTCTAGTTTTCAGGTAATTTTTGTACACAAAGTGCTTTTAAATTGAGAAACAGTACAACCTGTAGTATTTGGAACTTTCAGATGGAATTCCTTTCTAATTGATCCGTTGAGCTTACTGGGTAATTGAGGATTTATTCTTGAAGCATGAAATTATAAAAGTACTTTAATTTCTTTGAATGAAGACTATACTAAAATCAAATATGTAATTTGTTTCTGTCTTGAATAGGATGCAGAATACAATTAAACTTCTTGATGACCTAGGGTCATCATAATTTTGGATGTGTCAGGTACTATGATGCCTTGAGTATCTGTTCGTTGTATATAGGACTGTTGATAAGATTTCTTTGCATTTTGAAGTACTTTTCTGCTTTGCTGTTGGATGTGCTTGTCACTGAAATCAGTGTCCCCCTTCACCAACTCTGTTCTCTAATTTTTATACAAATGTGGAAATCATACTCATATTTGTAGTTCTGTATTAGGGAAGAATAAAGTAGACCCTTATGTAGCGTGTGAGATCCTCTTTTGAGAAAAATTAATGAGTGTCAATAATGGACATTGGAGTATCTATTCTGATTGTTCAGAGGCCCTTTCTTAGTGACTTCTTCCCTGTGTCCTGGTTAGGTGAGTTGCCACATTATCTTGGTAAAGTGGGATGGTTGCATACTCTCACCTTGACTACTCAGAATGTGTGTGTGTGTGTGTGTGTGTGTGTGTGTGTGTGTTTTAAGATTTATTTATTTTTAGAGAGGGGAAGGGAGGTTGAGAGGGAGAGAAACAGAAACATCAGTGTGTGGTTGCCTCTTGTGTGCCCCTGACTGGGGACCTGCCCTTCAAACCCAGGCATGTGCCCTACACTGGGAATGGAATTGGTGACTCTTCAGTTCACAGGCCAGCGCTCAATCCACTGAGCCACACCAGCCAGGCCAGAATGTATTTTGAAGTTTGATTTCTTTGGGGCATTGTAGTTAATTTTTGACAGGTATTTGTCAGACATTTCCATATGAATGTATACTTCAGATTTATTGGTCATGTAATAATTCATATTAAAATTATCAAAATCATTTAAGGGAGTTTCCTCTTATAATAGGAGATCATTTGCCTGGTTTTGTTATCACCAGTCTTTATGTCTTAGGATTTAAGAAGACAGCTTAAAATATTTACATGGTATTTTATATGATTTATCACAAAATGAAAAAATTTTCAATTTCTTTGTTTTGAAATAAACTTGTATACCTATTAAGTGATGTGTCCTACATTTAGGTGGTACAGAGTTAAGAGCATGGGTTCCAGACTGGGACAGCTAAAGGTCAGATCCCAGCTCTTTGACCTACTGGCTGTTGTGACTAAGTTACTTAACCTCTCTGTTCTAACCTCATAGGTTGTTAGGAGGGTTGAATAACTAATACTTGTACAGTGCTTAGAATAAGGCTAAGTGCTGGTTGATGTTATTTTCATTTTCAGATGATTTCCTTAATTCTTGTACCAACTTGAAAAAAACAATTCTCAATTTTTGACCTTGGTTAGAAGCAGCATATTATATTTAAAGGACCAATGGGGCTGTGACTGTTGTGGCTCAGTTGGTTGGGCGTCCTACTGCAAGGCAAAAGGTTGCCAGTTCAATTCCTCTTCTGGGCATGTGCCTGGGTTGCAGTTAGTCCCCTGTCTGGGTGTGTGTGTAATAGGCAGCTGATTGATGTTTCTTTCACACATCGGGTGTTTCTCTCTCTCTCTTTCTCTCCCTCCCTTCCCCTCTCCTCAAAAAAAAAAAAAATAAGTAAAATCTTTTAAGAATAAGAAAAAGGACCAGTGGGATGAGATGGTTTTGTACTAATGCAGAAATTGAATTTTATGTATTGTATTCTTACAAAAATAGTGTATAAAGATACTTTCAATATTAGGAATACTGTGAGAAAGTCCAGTATTAGTAGTAGGTTTAGTGGTTTAAGAAAAACTAAGTAGGATGAGTACTAGTACAGCCTTGTGTGTATCAATATTTTATGTTAAACTAAAGCCCCGTTTTTAGTTTCTACAATCATAAGTTTATCATAAAATTTGAGGCATTATGAGTAAAAGGATTTGGGAAAAGATTTAAAGAGATAGAAAGGCAGTACTTATTTTTCTTATTCCAAAAGTACAGATCTGCATTTTGGAGTGGAATAAGATTAGAAAACAGGTGGCACAAAGTGTGAACTTTGACTTTTGAACAAGTAAGTGGATTTTAGGGACTGAATCTCTTAGTTTTGGATAAGGTTATGAACTTTTTGATTTAAATTTCTATAGGCAAACATATATAACAAGCCAACATATGTAAATTATGAGGTAGGGGTTTTTTTAGAGATTTTACTTATTTCTTTTTAGAGAGAAAAGGAGGGAGAAAGAGTGGGAGAGAAACATTGATCAGTAGCCTCTCGCACACCCCCAGCTGGGGACCTGGCCTGCAACCCAGGCCTGTGCTCCAGAATTGAACCAGCGGTCCACATTCAATCCACTGAGCCACACCAGCCAGGGCTAAATTATTAGGTAGTTTTAATGGAAAAAAAAATATGCAGTTGGTTCAGAAATGATAAATGCACTTACCAGTATATAATACAGTGACTTGTTTCTTTATTTTAATTTGTTGTCCTGTTTGGAGAAAGTCTTGATTCATACAGATAAGTAGTGACACATGGAAATTGCCTGTTACTGGCTCACTTTTCAATCAAAGAATTTATATCAGTTAAACTAATCCACTGCATGAAAGAGGAATATTAGGAAATTTTTGTTTCAGAGTTGGATTTCTAGCAAATCTAACAAACAGTTGTATTCCTTAATTAGTATTTCCTTAGGATCAGTTTTTTTTTGTAAGCATTTCAAACTTCGAATAGTTACAATTCCATAAAATTACTTAAGGGTGACAATTCACAGTTATAATATTTTATATTTTTCTACAGAAACTAGCCCAAAGTTTGCCATGTATCCCTCCAAATTAGGGGTTTGCAATACAATGATGTCACATTAACTTAATAATATATGAATATTAAAGCATTTAATATAAAAAGTTATAAAACGTGAAATGCTTTTGCTTCATTTCATATAGCCAATCAAAAATATCTCCAAATTTTTATTGATACGTAATCCAAATTTGTGATTTTTTCCCTCCCCTCCTTAATCATGGAATATCCTCTCCTATTAAATGTATTTTGTGTGTAAATGTTTGATTTTTTAATGTATATGAAGAAATGGTGTCATGTCAAGGGCCTGAAGATAGACAAGGAAAGAGCTGTAATGATTCTTGATTTGGATGAAAATAGGACAGGTGTTAAACTTCCTAGGCAAACTGGTGAAGCAAGTTGTGAGAGATCTGAAAGTTTCAGTTTGTGTTCAGAAAATAAATGGTGACTTCTAGCCAAGATGGAGGCGTAGGTAGACACACTGTGCCTCCTTGCACAACCAAAATAAGGACAACAACAATTTAGAAACAAAGTAACAACCAGTACTGACAGAAAATTGAACTGTATGGAAGTCTGACAACTGAGGAGTTAAAGTAGACACATTCATCCAGACTGGTAGGAGGAGGGGAGTTGGGCCTCTGGGTGGAGAGGGGTTGCTGCAAAAAAAAAAAAAAAAGTGATCCCGGGCGCACAAGGTGGCAGCAGGCAGACCCAGTGAGGCGGCAGATTGTGGAGGGGCTTGGCGCACAAGGTAGCTTGCAGAACCAGGCGGTTCCACATTTGCACACAACACAGATAAACCAGGCTAAACTGGTGAGTGAGACAGACCATGCAACCCAGGGCCCCAGCTCCGGGAAATAAAACCTCAAAACACCAATTGAAAACACCTGTGGTGGTTGAGGGGCCAGGAGAAACTCCCAGACTCACAGGAGAGCTCGTTGGAGAGACCCACAGCGTTCTAGAACGTACACAAGCCAACCCATCCAGGAATCAGCACCAGAAAGGCCCAATTTGCCTGGGGGAAGCAGGGGAAGTGACTGAAATCTGGCAGAGAGTGGAGCAAGTGCCATTGTTCCCTCTCCGACCCCTGCCCCACATTCAGCGTCACAATGCAGCAACTGGGCTGCCCTGTCTGGGCATACACTCTGCCCTTCACTACATAACTGGCACGTCAAGACAAAAAAATGGCTCAAATGAAAGAATATATCAAAGCTCCAGAAAAAATACAGCTAAGTGGTGAAGAGGTAGCCAGTGTATCTGATGTACAGTTCAAAGCACTGGTGATCAGGATGCTCACAGAATTGGTTGAATTTGGTCATATGTTAGATGAAAAAATGAAGGATGTGCTAAGTGAAATAAAGGAAAATGTGAAGGGAACCAAGAGGGATGGGAAGGAAACTGGGACTCAAACCAATGGTGTGGATCAGAAGGAAGAAAGAAACATCCAACCAGAAAAGAATGAAGAAATAAGAATTCAAAAAAATGAGGAGAGGCTTTGGAACCTCTGGAACATCTTTAAACATTCCAACATCCGAATTATAGGGGTACCAGAAGGAGAAGAGAAAGATCATCAAGTGGAAAAGTTATTTGAACAAATAATAAAGGAGAACTTACACAGTCTGGCAAAGGAAATAGACTTCCAGGAAGTCCAGGAAGCCCAGAGAGACCCAAAGAAGTTAGACCCTAAGAGGAACACACATAATTACATTATAATTACATTATAAGGCACATCATAATTACATTAGCCAAAATTCAAGATAAGGAGAGAATCTTAAAAGCAGCAAGAGAAAAGGAGAGAGTTACCTACAAAGGAGTTTCCATCAGACTGTCAGCTGATTTCTCAAAAGAGACCTTACAGGCAAGAAGGGGCTGGAAAGAAGTATTCCAAGTCATGAAAGGCAAGGACCTACATCCAAGATTGCTCTATCCAGCAAAGCTTTCATTTAGAATGGAAGGGCAGATAAAGTGCTTCTCAGATAAGGTCAAGTTAAAGGAGTTCATCATCACCAAGCCCTTATTGTATGAAATGTTAAAGGGACTTA
>JAPYXV010005956.1:0-10156 GCA_028533065.1 Trachops cirrhosus | reverse complement strand
TCCTTTATAGGTAACTCTCTCCTTTCCTCTTGCTGCTTTTAAGATTCTCTCCTTATCTTGGGTAATGTAATTATGATGTGCCTTGGTGTCTTCCTCCTTGGGTCCAACTTCTTTGGGACTCTCTGAGCTTCCTGGACTTCCTGGAAGTCTGTTCCTTTGTCAGATTTGGGAAGTTCTTTTTTGTTATTTGTTCAAATAAGTTTTCAATTTCTTGCTCTTCTTCTTCTCCTTCTGGTACCCCTAGGATTTGGATGTTGGAATGTTTAAAGATGTCCTGGAGGTTCCTAAGCCTCTCCTCATTTTTCTGAGTTCTTGTTTCTTCATTCTGTTCTGGTTCAATATTTCTTTCTTCCTTCTGGTCCACACCCTTGATCTGAGTCTCAGTTTCCTTCCCATCACTGTTGGTTCCCTGTACATTTTCCTTTATTTCACTTAGTGTAGCCTTCATTTTTCCCTCTAATTTGTGACCATATTCAACCATTTCTGTGAGCATCCTGATTACCAGTGTTTTGAACTGTGCATCTGATAGGTTGGCTATGTCTTCATCGCTTAGTTATATTTTTTCTGGAGCTTCGATCTGTTCTTTCATTTGGGCCATTTTTTTTGTCTCAGCCCACCTGTTACATAGTAAGGGGCAGAGCCTTAGGTGTTCACCAGTGTGCAGGGCAACCCATGTGGCTGCATTGTGGTGCTGTTTGTGGGGGAGGGGTCTGAGAGGGAACAGTGCCACTTGCTCAGCTCTCTGCCGGGTTTCAGTCACTTCCCCTGCTTCCCACAAGCCAATTGGGCCCTTCTGGTGCTGATTCCCGGGTGGGTGGGTTTGTGCATGTTCTAGGACCCTGTGGGTCCCTCCAATGAACTCACCTGTGAGGCTGGGAATTTCTCCCGCTGCCGCCTCAACCTCCACAGGTGTTTCCATTCAAAGGTTTGAGTCTTTATTTCCCTGAGCTGGGACCCTGGGTTGTGTGATCTGTCTCACTCCTCAGTTGTCCCTCCTGATTTATCTGTACACAAATGTGAGACCACCCAGTCCTCAGTCTGCTGCCTTGCTGGGTTCTCCAGCCTCGGCCTTACTTTGAGCCCTCTCTGCCCAGCTGCCCATCACCGCCCCTCCTGGTGGTCTGGATGAATATTTCTTCTTTAACTCCTTGGTTGTCAGACTTCCATACAATTCGATTTTCTGGCAGTTCTGGTTGTTTTTGTTTTGAAATTTGTTTTTGTCCTTCTTTTGGTTGTGCGAGGAGGCACAGTGTGTCTACCTACGCCTCCATCTTGGCCAGAAGTCTCAAGTGTTTATTTAAAGCCAAACAATGGCTTTTAAATAAAATTCTATACTTTCCCCCATTTTTCAGGCATTTATTTAAATCAAAAGTAATGACAAAACATTAACAATGATGGAAAAAATGGCATCCTGGAAACAAATTTTGATTTAGTAATTAATTGAACTAGAAAGAGAGGAGGGAAAGATAGAGAAAGGGAGGGAAAGAGAAGAAAAGTTTGTCAGCAGAAATGAAGAGGGAACTCAAAGCCAAAAAATTCGTTCATGTGTGGTTTCCTGAAGGATATGAGGCTAAGATATGGGCTATACAGGCAGGGGGAAGGGTTTTAATGCCCACTCCTTGGGAGGAGATGTGGCTTTGGGCCATCCTACTTTGTGTTAGGATTTTGGAACTGAGTTAAACCATAAAGGGGGTATTAGGAAAACTCTACAAACCACCAACCCACAAAAGGAGCTGGGGAGATGATCACTTCCATGGCACTCAAAGTGGCGAAAAAGGATCTCCTGTAAAAAACTCAAACTCCAGGACTGAGCAATACCAAAGACTACCCACAAGATACAGGAATCTTGAGGTGACAAATAATTATAACCCCAGAGAACCAGCGACAGCTAGCACAAAACTCTTTGTGGAATATTTTTATAACCCAGGTAACATGGACTTCCATGGGAAAAAATCAATCTTAATTAAACATGAATTGAGGAAAACAATTTGGAAAGTAAGCAAGGAAATAGCCCTGCAGGAGGGATAATCGGCAGGCACAGGAAATAGAAAATTTTAACCTCCAAGAACTTAAGATGATAGAAAAGTCAGAAAAATGCTAAAACTAAGCATACCTGAAACTCTTAGAGAGATTTTTAGAAAAACATAATAAAAGGAAAAAACACTATTTTTAAAGAGGATTATTTGAAAAACAGAACCAATACAATTCATATAAATGAAAACTGTAGGCTTTGAAAATCGATGGAAGACATCTATTTTGATTTTCCTCATATTGCATATTAATATCCTGAAAAACTTCTTTCTGAAACTCTTAGAATTCCTTCTCATTGGTTATAATACTAATTGCCCATATTTCCTTCAAGTAACTTTAGAGTTTTCATTTTATGATTTTAACTTTCCATTTAATTCTCTAATTTATCTAGACTTGTTTGGTGTATCGTAGGTGGTTAGCTAGTTGTTCCGACATCACTTATTGAGTAGTGTGTCCTTTCTTTGCTGATTTCAAAATACAACTCCATCTTAATGTACAGTTTTATGGAGGCTTGATTCCGTTAGCATAATTAAATAACTCTTTGGCCACCGGTTTGATCCATCCTGGGTGTGGGGTGGGGGTGGGGACTGGAAATTCCACCCTGGCAAGTGGCTCCCATCCCAGGGTGAGATCAGGAAGCCACCTTATTAACATAGCAGAAGACAGCTTTGCTGCTCTTACTGCTCAGGAAATCCCAAGGGTTTTCAGAGCTCTGTGCCGGAAATGGGACAGAATACCAAATACCTATTTCCTATTCTAAATCACAGTGTCACAGCGGGATGCCTTTGCACTTACTGTGTCTTTACTGTCTTTCACTGACGTTTTATAGTTTTCAGTGTACAGGCCTTTTCTCTCCTTGTTTAAACTTATTCCTAGGTATTTTATTCTGTTTGATGTTATTATAAACAGGATTGCTTTCTTAATTTCTCTTCCAGATAGTTCATTGTCCCTGTATAGGAATGCAACTAATTTTGTATTTTAACTTTGTATCCTGGAATGTTACTGACCTTTTTTATTCTAACAGTTTTTTGGTGAAGACGTTAGGGTTTCCTGTATATAAGATCCTGTCATCTGCAATCAGAGGCAATTTTACTTCTTCCTTTCTCATTCGGAGGCTTTTTATTTCTTTTCCTTGCCTAATTGCTCTGGGCAGAATTTCCTGTTCTGTGTTGAACAAAAGCGGCAAGAGTGGGTATCCTTGTCTTGTTCCCTGTCTTAGAGGCAAAGCCTTAAACCTTCAGTATGATGAATACATGATCGGTGTGCTGCCATGTATGATGTTAGCTATGGGCTTGTCATATATGGCCTTTATATGTTGACGTACATTCCTTCTCTACCTAGTCTGTTGAGCGTTTTTGTCATGAATAGATGTTGGATTTTGTCAAATGCTTTTTCTGTGTCCATTGAGACGATAGGTAATTTTTTATTTTGGTAATGTGGTATATCACATTAAAGACCCTGAAAAGCCAAAGCAATCTTGAGAAAGAACAAAGCTAGAGGCATCATACTTCCTGATTTAAACAACTTATATTACAAAGCTATGTTAATCAAAACATACTGACATAAAAACAGATACACCAATGGAGCAGAATAGAGCCCAGAAATAAACTCATGCATATCTAGTCAGCTAATCTTTTCTTTTTAGCCTCACTCAAGGACTTTTTAAAAATTGATTTTAGAGAGAGAGAGAGAAGAAACATCAGTGTGAGAGAGAAACGTGGATTGGTTGCCTCCCATACGCACCCTGACCGGGGATCAAACCTGCAGCCTAGGAATGCGCCCTGACTAGGGACCAAGCCTTATGGTGTACAGCATAGTGCTCCAACCACGCAGCCAGGGCTAGGCAGCTAATCTTTGACTCGGGAGCCAAGAACACACAGTAGGGAAAGGACAGTCCCTTTATTAAGAGCTGGTTAAACTGGATAAGCACTTGAATGAAACTGAACCCTTCTCTTATATTGTTCACAAAAATTAAATCAAAAATGGATTAAAGACTAATTGTAAGACTTGGAAGCATAACATTCTTAGTAGAAAACATAAGGGAAAAGTTCCTCGATGTTGGTCTTGGCGATGATTTTTTTTGTTTTTGGAAATGGCACCCAAAGCACAGACGACAAAAGCAAAAATAAACAAGTGGGACTACAGCAAACTAAAAAGCTTCTGCACAGCAACAACAGAAATAAGTAACACAATGTGTTCAATCAACACAATGAACAGGCAATGGGAGAAACTATTTGCAAACCATGTATCTGATAAGGAGTTAATAGCTAAAAGATACAAGGAATTCATACAACCAAATAGCAAGGGGAAAAAAAGCTCCCAAAATTCAATTAAAAACAGCAAAGGACCTGAATAGACATTTTCCCAAAGAAGTCACAAATGGCCAACGGTACCTGAAAAGGTGTTCAACACATCTCACCATCAGAGAAATGCAAATGAAAACCACGATGAGATATCACCTCACAGTTGTCAGAGTGGCTATTATCAAAAAGACAAGAGGCAGCAAAAGTCGGGGAGGGCGTGGAGGAAAGGGAACCCTCGTGCCCTGTTAGTAGGGATGTGAGTTGGTTCAGCCACTATGGAAAACAGTATGGAAGATCCTCAAAAACTTAGCAATAGGACTACCATGCGATCCAGTAGTCTCACTTCTGGGTATGTATCTGAAGGAGGAGAAATCAGCATCTCGATGAGATAGCTGCGCTCCCGTGTGTGTTCCTTGCAGTGTTGTTACCCACAATAGCCAAGATACGGAAACAGCACGTGGACATTGACGGAGGAGCGGATAAAGAAGACATAGTCCGTATGTGCAATGGAATATTGTCCCGCCATAAAAAAGACGGACATCCTGCCATCTGCAACGACACGGATGAACCAGGAAGACACTATGCTAAGTGAAATACGGCAGACAGGGAAAGACAAGTACTGCACGGTTATCACTCATATGTGGCATGTAAAAAAAACCCAAAGTCTAACCCATGGAAATAGAGAGTAGATGCTGGTTGCTAGGGGTGGAGAAAAATAGGCAGGTGTTGGTCAAAGGGTACAAACTTCTCGTTGTAAAATGAGAAACTTCTGGGGACGTTGTGTACAGCATGGTGACTGTAGTTAGCCATACTGTATTATGTATTTGAAATTTGCTGAGAAAGTAGATTTTAAGATAACTACATGTCAGGTGGTGTATGTGTTAATTGTGGTAATCATTTCACAATGTATACATATCACAAGTCATCACATTATACACTTTAAAAATATACAATTTGATGGTCAATTTACCTCAATAAAGCCAGGGGGTGGAATGTGAAATAACAGACCCCTCTTTGGACCTGCTAAATCAGAATGTGCATTTTAACAAAATCCCCAGTTATAGTTCAGAAGTGCTGACCAGATGATCTTGATTTAAGGGAAACTTCCGATGTGACTTCAGGCAAATCAGTTATTACTTCCATTCCTGATTTTCCATTAGTAAAGATAGCTGTTAGACCACACAGTCCTTTCAAAATTCCTTTTCCTTTACGTTTTTCAGTATGGAAAGGTTGCACGCAGGTGACCTGCAGGCAGGAATTGCCCTGGTGACATGTTGTGTTAATTGCCTACAAGTATTCTCTCCATAACAATCAACTGACAGCCCTTTAATTGAGCCTACTCTTCGGTTTCTTTACGGAGTTACCCAGCTCAAGGTGATCGGTACCAACCAAATGACCTTTATATGCACTTGAGAACCTGGCGCTGGAAATAAGGGGCGGAGTGGAGCAATATTTTTGTGAGGAATTTGGAGAGAATATTTGCAAAGTTAAACTTTTCTTATAACTATTAAAGTTAGCTAAATGTAAATTCCTAACTATATTCACGGGCATTACACAGTCTTCATAATAGATTCTGTAGATGTTCTAGCATCCTGATTCGCCAATCATTATTAAATGGTGTAGAATTTTTATGATTCAGTATTAACCATTAGCCTTGTTTCTCTAGGTGCTCCAATAGTGGGACTACCACTGGTGAAAATAATTGTTGGAAACCCAACTATTTTGGAAGTTAAAGCTGAAGGCTCTTTTGATGATGCTGATAATTACCTAATGAAAATTTCTGTAGCTAGCAAAGCTTTACTGCAAGTAAGATTTTCTTTAATTACAAAAAAAATCTACTAATTGTAGAAAAGTTACAATATAAGCTAAGGAAAAGCCTTTAGGGTTAAGGTTAGGGTTAGAGGTTAAAAGGGTGAGCTCTGCTAAAGACAGACTGAGTTAGATCTCATTTCTAGTGCTTTCCATGTGAATTTGGGGCAGTCACTTTGCTGTGGTTAGGTTCTTTATCTAAAAAATAGAGATGATAATAATAATACCTACCTCATAAGGTTGTTTTAAGAATTAAATGTGATAATTCAAGTAGGGCATCTAAAGCATAGAAAACGCTTAGTCACTGAGAACTTATAGTATTTTTCTATTTTTTCCCCCAAAACAGGGAGAACATTGTGTATACACTTTAAAATATTTGGTCTTTCCACTTAACTATATGTTTCAATCCTTTCAAGTCCATAAAATCTTTTCTACATAAGTTTTTTATCATAAAGATGTTAACATACAGACAAAAGTAGAATTTCCATATCTCTGTTACACTCATATTAAACAATAGTCAAGATTTTGTTATTTTTGTTTTATCATCCCTGTTTAATTTGTTTATATTCTGATATTTTAAAGCGAACAGCAAACATTCTGTCATTTCACGCCCATGTGCTTCAATCCACATCTCTAAAGCGTGTGCGTTTTCCCACACACAGTCACATGCCACTGTCATCCCGAAAACTTGTTAAACTAAATTTTCAGTTTAAAACCTATAGGCCCTGTGAAACTCAGCCTATGATCAAATTTCCCCAGTTTTCTCAAAATGTTTTATTTTCAGTTGATTTATTTGAATTGGGATCCAAACAAGATTCATACAGTATGTGATTATTTTATCTTTTAAGTCTCTTTTAGATGAAAGGTACTATTCCATTTTATTCTCCTGCCATTGAATTGTAGAAATTGGGTCAGCTATGGTCTAGCATGTCCAACATTCTAGCTTTTTCTCTTTGCTTCCTTGTTTCTCATTTAACTTGTGCTTCCCCTCCACCCCCAAATTTCCTTTACAAGTATAAACCTACTTGGATTCTGGTTCAATGTGTTTTGGCAAAAATTCATTAAAAATACATCTTTTAATGGCTACAGAATATGGGAATAGGAGTAAAACTGCCACTACCAGAGTGTGCTATACCACTAGAGTTATTAGTATTTCTGCATTCTTAAAATTCCCAAAATACTTTAAAATTTCAAACAGAATTTATCAAGTTTTGTTGACTATTTAATATTGTTCCAGGCTGAAATACATTTATTGTGCACAAATTCCTGCTAGAGATAGATCTTTGTGATATACAGCGATTGCTAAGTGAATAATTTCTTTTCAAATGTGTGCCAGTTATTTTATTCATATCATCAAAGCAAATGTCTGGGTGCTCATCAGTGAGTGGGGGAAGCCTATCTGTGTGAGTTGGCTGTGACTGTGCTGTTCACTTAATAAGAACCTTCCTGCTTCTTGCTCATTTCCAAATGTTGCCCATATCCAATTAGCTAGGAATGTGTTTTTTCCTGGAAAAGAATGTGTTTTCTATTGTGGTTTTCTCTCAAACAGATCTTTATGTCAAACTTATTACTCTATTTCTGTTTTCTATTAATGTTCTTTTTCTATTTCTGTTCTTTTTCTATATTCTTTAGTTGGTTACTGTGTTATTTAGCTCAGGCTGCCATTACAAAATACGACAGACTGGGAAGCTTAAACGAGAGAAATTTATTTTCTCACAGTTCCGGAGGCCAGAAGTTCAAGATCAAGGCGTCAGCGGGGTTGGTTTCTGGGCCGCTTTCCTCACCTGTTTCCTGTGTCTTCACATCATCTTCCCTCCGTGTGTGCCTGTGTTCAGATCTTCTCTTGCTCTAAGGACACCCATCACGTGAAACTAGGGCCTACCCTATTGACCTCATGTTAAGTCAGATACCTCTTTAAAGGTCCTCTCTCCAATTCTGAGATACTGGAGGTTAAGATGTCAGCATATGAATTTTGTGCGGACGCAGTGCGTCCTGTCACAGTGACTCGAAATCACCTTCGTTTATTTGGATACTTCCAGGGAGCCACTTCACTGGCATTTGTCGTCGGGGAAGCATCGACGGACTGCCTTGTTACAACGTTCGTGCCGATACTGAAAAGCAGCTGTAGTTACCTCAAGTCTGTGCACCACATTCCCAGTGAAGTTATCCCGCTGGAAGGCTGGCTCAGTGGGGTTCACGAAGATAGCCAGGGCTTTAATATGATCAAAACTTTGCCGGTAAGAAACAAAAACAAACAAACGAAAACTACCTAAGCAGATTGTTTTAAGGGCACCAGTGATACACTACTTTTGTGTGATTGGCTAGCCATTCAGTCTTAGCGTTTCTTTCCTAAGATGCTCAGGACACTCCAGTTATTTTTCAGTCCTTGTGTTATTTCAAGGATGTGATGATGACTTATTTCTAAACTGTAAACCGTTTCTGAAATAATGACTTTTTGGTAACTTAGTTTCATTGCTCTTAATGTCACTTATGTATATACATGGTGGCATAACCTTGGGCTTTTGTAATATACAAAGTTACTCGTCCTTGTGTCGACCTGTCCCAAGCTAACATTACTGGCCCCATTTCAATGTAGTAGGTATTTTAATTTTTGCCTTGTCGGAATCTGACTATTTTTAAAATATAAATTGGTACTCTACTAACTAACTTATTACTTATAATTTTCCTTGTAGCAAAAAAAAGCAAATAACAATACTTGAAGAATTATTTACTAAATACATCACTAGAACTTTTTATAAGGTGTTTAACCTTTATTTGCATTGACTTTATGGCCACTATTTTAGGTAATAGAAGGGTTTTCACTTATTTACAAGGTCCAACTTATATTACCATGGATTGAAGCTGTTGAAATTCCAGAAAATATTGGTTTGGGAGCATAGGGTGAATAGAAATTTACTTTAATACCTGGAACTAAAACCAAAATATTTTCTTTGAGTGCTTTTCTGGAAAGTCAAGATATTTAAGTCAAAGACATAGTAAATAATGAATTACGTGTTTTGTTTAATCACCTGCAGATAAACTACAGGCCTCCATCTAACATGGGAATTGCCATTCCACTTACAGATAATTTTTACCATGCAGATCCTAGCAAGCCCATCCCCAGAAATCTATTTCACAAGTCAAAGGTGAGTCATTTTTCTACAAATAAACTAGTGTTTATTTGAATTCAAGATCATTGAGTAAAATTACAGTTCAAATCAGCTACAGGGATTAAATGAGAAGCTGCACTTAGTAAAATGCTCCATCTGCCCTTTTTGGTGATGCTGCTGCTGCTGGCGGTGGTGATGGTGATGAGGGGGATGTTGGTGATGATGCTGCTGGTGGTGGTGGTGATGGTGATGAGGGGGATGTTGGCGATGATGCTGCTGGTGGTGGTGGTGATGGTGATGAGGGGGATGTTGGCGATGATGCTGGTGGTGGTGGTGATGGTGATGAGGGGGATGTTGCCAATGATGCTGGTGGTGGTGGTGATGGTGATGAGGGGGATGTTGCCAATGATGCTGGTGGTGGTGGTGATGGTGATGATGCTGGTGGTGGTGATGATGTTGTTGAACATAGCAGTGGTAATGGTGGTGATGATGATGATGACGATGATTACTGCTACTATTGCTACCAGTTCCTCCTCCTACTACTTTAGTCCCTATCATTTCACCGCTATTCCTGGATATTGTTTTGGAATCAAGAAGTCCAGTGGACCCTTTACCCCTGACCTCCCCCTGGCTCCCATTTAGATTTCAAAGGTGATGAATGGACTGAAAGCACCTTTTCTCAAATAAAAAGAGCCCCCAGACCCATCTCACACCTCCAGCCCTGAAAAAATAATGGTGCCAAAAAGGAAAGAAGAGTGTTTGCTTCAGCATAGGTACACCTAGACTCCTGCCAAGGTTCTTCCTAGAGAATAACCCAGCAGCACTCTGCCTCTCTGCAGTGTGGAGCGAACTAGGTGGAGAACAGAGGGACAGCACGTTATGGGATGGCTTCTTGAGGAAACC